>CAIGRF010095961.1:25130-35183 GCA_903798235.1 Fraxinus ornus
AGACAACGTTTAATTTTAATCACATTTTATGATATTCATAATTTTTCAATCACGTATTTTATCAATTTTTATCAAAATTTGCTAAATTTTTTATTTTAATTTCTACCTAACAGGGATTTTATTGTTATGAAAAGGGTGAGACGAGTTTTTACTACGATTTTCCATTGAATATTTCTCCATAAAAAATGTGCATTTTTTGGATATAAAAAAGAGATGCAAATACAATTATTTTCCAACTACTGCTTTAAAAGAAAAAAGTAAAATACCCCTTTGACTTTTACTGACAACAATAATCACTTGTAACTTAAAATAATTGACTTACTATGCCAACCGTGGAGCGGCGATCGTCTTTTCTATGATGCAATGCCACCTCAAGGCAGTAAAGTACCGGGCCGGCAGTCCGAGGGATACAGGTTGCGTCAAATGGATGGTTCGCGTCCAGCGGCACGGACGGCCACCCATTTACAGAGTCATCACTGTTCACAAACACAAATCCTTCAACGTAGTCGAACGAGTCACCCTCAGCCTGAGTCACAAGTAACTCAGCATCTCGACTGAACTCGCTGAACTCAGTGTATACCACCCTTGTCCACCTCACCTAATCACCATAATGTGCGAAACCCAGATTATGAACAATAATTAAAAATTAAATATATACGTAAGCATCTTCAACTAACCATATTCGGGGCGGGTTCAAGCAATACCCGAGCCCGAGTAATGATGCCAAATTGGCCTAGCCCGCCAAGAACGCTAAAGAAAAGTTCTGAATTTTGTGTACGGGAACAAACGGTGACGTCGCCTTTTCCGGTGACCACCTCTAATTCGGTTACGTTTTCCGTTTGTGGACCGTAGATGAATGTCTGGCCACTAACGCCGGCGTTGGACAGCGTCCCGCCCACCGTCAAACCAAGATAATCCGTCCACGACCGTGGGGCAAGGCCGTGACTCAAAACGCAGCGTTTCAACACCTCCTCCCACAATGCCCCGCCGCTGACGTCAGCGTATGTCCCGGTGGGGACCACCTCAATTCTGGACTCCATAGATTTCATCTCGACGACGAAGCCACGGTGGGCCATGGCCTGTCCGTTGACGGAGTGACCGTTGCCCCTGGCGGCGACAGTCAGATGCTGTAACCGTAACGCTAGCCGTATCACCTTGGCTACGTCCTCCTTATCGGCCGGCTTAATTACAGCCAACGGCTTAGAAGATTGCATGCCACCGAAGTCTTTACCGGCGGAGCCATTAAACCCATATTCCACGGTTCCCTGTAATTCCATCCCCTTGAAGAGGACCAAAATATCATCTTCTTCTTTGGCTTCCAATTCTTGTATCGAATCCACGTCGTTTTCGTGAACAAATCGCTCTATGAAGGCTATCATCGTCGTTGGTGACATGGGGTTAGAGAAAAACACACAGTAGACTTCTCTGTAAGTATTATTATGTATTTATAGGTTAGGCAAAAACAGATAAGTATGTTTTTATAGGGGCAATCTGAAGATGTATTAATGGTGGAAATCTTTGCAGATTAGTAGGCTTAAATAGTGGAGTGGTGGGAGGAAAATTGGGTGAAGAATTAAATTTGTCCTAAGAGGGAAAACCTTTCAATATCCTGTTGACGCTGTGATCCTATCCCCTGCATCTGTCTGCCACTTCCACATATATTATTTCTCGTTTTGGGAAGCTGCTTTACTCTGTAATCGCCCTCACTATATCTTATTCTACACTTTACAAAATTTTAGGGTAAATTGCACCTAGATCCCGAACTTTTGAAAATTGTGACAATGGTATTCTTAAACCTTTCAAACATCTTCTTCAGGGATCCTTTTTGATGAAAAACGTCATATTAAACATTAAAAGGTCAAATTTTAAATTAAATGATCATTTTACCCTTAATTTTATTTAAAACAAATGAATAGTATTCTTCACTCCCTACTCACCACCATCATCTTCTTCCCAATCTTATCCTTGTCATTTCCCTTAATATTCTCTCTCTCCTTGCCCATTCCCATTCTTAAGAAGCTTTACATTCCTAAGTCCTCAAATAAATTTTTAAGACGTGGCTAGGACCAAAAGTTGTGGCGAATATAGGGTGTCATTCTACCTGACATTTAACTATGATGCAATTACTGACTACTTCTGGGCTTTAAGAAATCAAGCAGACTAAGTCCCTCCTAGAAGTTGAAACTTCAAGAGGTTAATCTAGAATTAATCTCTTAACTGAGGATGGATGACTTTGAGGAGATTGTCTCCGTCGGCTTCAATTCCTTTGAACCCATTGAGGATCTCGAAGAGAATGGTGTTGAGGCAACTGATAAGTGCGTTTTTACACATATATACGTCACAAAACATAGATTATTGTGAAATGTAAATGTTAATATAGCTTATTCTGTGTGATTTTTGTTAGGCTAAAAACGATGAACATGGTGAAAATTTGGGAAGATTTTTTAATGTTTTGTTTATTAATTCATGTCCTTGTGTGGGTTTGATAGGTTTTCCAGCCATGATGTCCAATATTGGAATCAGTATGAACTATGAATGATGGAAATATTGCAAGTTAGATTAGCCAATACCTGTTTATGTGAAACTTGACATAATCCGCGCACAACACTCATGTTTTACACATTGAGTTGATGATTTGGTTCATTAACTAGAAAATAGTTGAACATAGTAAATAAACATGAATAACCTCTTTTGTACCAGACCATGGTCCATTTTTAGAATAGTTTGGAAGTGGTTGAGCTGTTGCAAAAGAACATTGAGATGAGTACGGGTTCCGTGCATGAAATTTTTTTTTTTTTGTGGATTATCTTAAACCAATTAGATGAAGATGATGTGAAATTATTAAATTAGGGGGGGTGTTTTAGAGGATGAATGTCTAAAAGATAAAGGGCATAACACTAATCTATGTGTAAATAAAAAGAATAAATAAATATCTTTTCGAGCCTGTATAACTCGAGTGAATAAGCCTACAAGGGTTTAAAATCGGGTGCCTTATGATTATCTGACTTGGGAGTAATTGGTCTAAAACTTGCTACATAGGTTATATAGAAAGCAAATGAGAAAATGTTTGGAAAAAAAAAATACCAAATACATTGACTAAGTCCCAAAATATTCGGTTAATAGAACTACGAGGCAAGTAGCTTAGTTTAATCTTAAATGTTGAAGTAATAAAAAATAAGAGAATCTCTACTTGTTGAAGTGTGAACTTGTGATAGTATGATCCATCCAAACTAAGAGAGAGTAAGGAGTAAATGTAAATGAGTTCAACTTTAGAACACACCCCGAGAAAATTAAGTGAAAATAATAAGTTTGGGAGTGTATATCTTTCGAGTGAAGAAATGTAATACATGACCACTACGGGTTGGGAGTGAACCAATCTTGAGTTTAATATGTTTGCATGAGTTTACACACACACACATTGAGTTTTGTAAGTAACTAGTGTAGGTTGATCTGATTTTTCAATGTTGAAGTTATTCATTATGTGATTATCAAATTCTAATCCTGAGATATGACAAGCTATTACACAATGTTTTGTGTAGTAACTATAAGCCACAATTTTTTTTAAGGACAAACAATAGTTCAAGTTTGGGGAGTTTGATAAGTGCTTTTTTACCCACATATATATGTCACAAAACATGGATTATTGTGGAAAGTAAACGTTAATATGGCTTAATTTTGTGTAATTTGTGTTTTGTAGGCTAAAAACGATGAACATGGTGAAAATTCGGAAAAACAAGCGAAAAATGGCTAAAATGAAGCAAATTCAAAGTTTGAGGACTCAAGTGCAAATACTAAAAAAATGTGTCGATCTCACGATGAACATTTGAGAGTGTTAGACATCAATTGATAAAGAAAGAAGCCAAATGGATGAAATATAGTCAAAATACTATCACTTATCAATCGATAGAAAACGTTCGAATTTGAAAACATATACTAGAAGATTTGTAGCCCTTTAACTAGCTTTCCAACTCATTTTGAATCGCCTTAATCGGATATTAAGAGAGAAATATACGATCAAAATACTGAATACTATCTAACGAAAAAAAATTATAACTATGCCGTAGCATAGTGTTTTTGTGGGCGCGAATTCCTGGTTTCCTTATTTCGTTCCAACTCTTATGGAAACCAAACTCTGAACATCTATATAAACTACAAATTCGTCTAAAAACTCGAAGGAGATCTAGAGGACGAGATTTTCAAGATTGGAGATTTTCAAAAAATACAAAATTCATCTTTGAGGCATGAAGATCCTAATCCATAATTAATTGAGTGATGTCGTTTTCTTTTTCATGTTTTCTTCTTTCTACTATACTAAGCTAGGTTAATCAATGTTAGGTGAACGATGAACCTTGTAATTTGATGGTTTGATCTTTAGTTTTATATATTTGACGCAAAAACATGTTTATGAATTTTATAATTATTTATATGAATTAATTGTCTTCATGATTATAGTACACGATAATTATGTGAGTTTGATGATTTGTTTCATGCATTCGAGAGAAGGGAGATAAATTCGACATATATAAATCATTATAAGGTCCGATAAGGGGATAAAAATATACCACTATGCCTTGTGTGAATCTCTAAGTGTTAATAAAATCGCACACATTCTTGTATATTCGCATCCGTCATAGAAATATAATTGAATCGTATGTGAGGGTAGGTTCAACATTACTCGAGAGAGATTGTTGGATATGATAGGAACATTGATTTGTCATAATTGGATTCGTGTTGTCAAATTATAAAACTAGGGTTTGAAATAATTATGACTTGGGAATTCGGGATCCTAGTGTGTCCTTCATTCATAAATTACATAAAATTTGTATTCAACAATCAATTGCATTTAGTTTAGTAATTCACACTTGCATCGTAGTTGATTTAATTCTAGTTAATATTATCGTTTCGGTTAAGGTTGTAGTAAATAGAAATTAAATTACGATCCATACACTTGCGAGAATTCAAATTTGAAATATATTTTTGCGTGACAGGCTGACAACAACATTTGAAGCTCAAGTAGGCATTGGTATCTTGAATATAATGCACTAAAGTTGGCTCTTCCTTCATGGTTATCATGAAAATTGGTGTCTTGTTTGTTTTATTTGAAATCTTGGCCTAAGTATCTTGAACAAGTCCTTCCATGACTTCCTTGATCTTCTTTGTTTATAAACTTGTTATTGATCCATTTGGAACATATAAAAAAATCCTTACTTGTCAGCTCTCCATGATACTCATCATCCACCATCTTAAAAAGGCAACCTTCAAGCCTCCCCAGCATGTTACAATTACTGGCATACCTTGAAAGTTTGTGCTCTTGCTCATGATGAGACAATCGATTTTTCCTTCATGGCGTGTCATAGGTGATTCAATCACCTGGTGGGAATAACGTAGCATGCATTGGTTTAGGACAAGCTTTCAGCTCTACTTCTATCTCAACCTCTCGAGGAGACTAAAATGCATGTCTTTAGTACATCAAGAAGTACCTCATATCACTATTGATCATAAACATGTAATAAGTTGATAGCCATGTTGGCAACTACATTGGTCTCCACTGAGACAACAAGATTTTCATTCTCTCCCTTCTTCAAGTTCTGTAGTTGTTGACCCTCTTTCGCCTAAAGTGCGTTTGATTAACATGGAAAATATTTCCTACAAAAGAAAATGTTGTCCTTGTTTTGAGGAAAATAAAAACCTACTCCCCCAAAGAAAATATTTTTCTTAAAAATAAGGAAAATTAGGCATGTTCTCAAAAGTTGAAAATTATTTTCAATGGAAAAATAGCAATCAAACACTCAAAAGTAAGAATTTGGATGAAAAACAACATTTTCCATTGAAAATAAATGCAATCAAACGCACCCTTAATCTTCTTGGCATTTTATGTTTTTTTCTTAAGTATGTTCTTCTTGTGGTTGTGGTGAGTTTTATCATTGACGGTGTCAAACTGTTGACCTAGACAAATAGAAATTATTTTTAAAGTAATCGACCAGTTTTTTGCAGAAATTTTAGCAAGATTTTCCCTCTTTTCATAATTTTGAGTGAGCTTACAAGCAAAATTTTGTAATTAGAGTTAGATAGAGATTTCGATGTTACTGATAAGTATATTTTATACACTTATTTGAGACCTAAAATATCGATATTTGATAAAAAATTTTGACAAAATATATCCTAAATTGTTGTATATTATGTTATATCGGTAAAATTCAATGGTTGAACGAGAAATTGGAAAAACCCAAACATCAAGGAAAATAGCTAAGTCTAAAGTTTGAGTACCAAATTATAAATATTCAATAATTGATTCGGACCACAAAACTATACTTTGGAAATTGTTAGGAGACAATTGAATGGAACTAGAATTCAAAAAGGAATAGAATATGATCAAAATTCATTTTTAATTTCACAAGTTACATTCCAGATTTTTAGCCAAAAATTGAGACCCATTTTTGGTATAGTAAACGTCCGAATTGGAAAAAAAATTTATTTCTACAAAAGTCGTATATAAAAGAGTTCACTTTGCAACACGCTTTGAATCGCCTCAATCAGATATCAGAAGAGAAAGTTATGGTCAAAATACTGACTATTGTGTAGAGAAAAAATCCACACGCGAATACAACTTTTCTTATTCGATTAGAACTCTTTTGAAAACCAATTTGAATATGATTTTCAACCAATTTCTACTTCTAAAAATACTTAAAGTAGAATGCTTATTATAGATCTCTCATATACATCTCATACTCCAATGAATCAATTATTAGGAAAATTCATAATTTTTGTGAGAGAATTGAAAGGGACTAACAATGATTCAATCAAGTGAAGATTCAAGCTTGATTTTTGGTTGTCTTTTCACTTAAATATGATTTCTTGTAATTTCGATATGTTAAAAATACATTGTTAGAATGAGATGAATTCTTGTTATGATATTTTTAGTTTTTAATTAATTGTTTGACTTTAATCTGATTTGATTTGTGGATGTTTCTTATCTTTTTTTAATTGTTTGATCACTAATTCAATTGTTAGTGTATTTTATTGTTATTAAGAGAAATAATAAGTTTAAACACAATATAATAAACATTGTAAGGTTCAATAGAGGAAAGATATATACCTCTATGTTTTATATGGTTTCAATAGGTGTTCTAATACTTGTTAATACATTTATCATGTTTGCATCTTTCATCGAGAGATATAATGGTCATATGAGGAGAATATATTTGATTTCTATCGAGAGAAACTTTCAATTAAATTAGGAATATTGACTAACATGAATGATTTCAAATTGTCACTTTAATTGTTACACTAAAAATGGAATAATAAAGAAGATTCGATATCTTAACAATGCATCTCACATATTTGAAAAACACATTTTTACTTACTTTCATTAGTTTAATTGATAGTTTAGGTATTAGTATAGAAAAAAAATCACAAAAATTTGTTTACTATTCAATTAAAGTTGCAATTAATTTTAACTCGGTCAAACACATAGTCTTCGTGAGTTTGACACTCTATTCATTATTATATTACTTGATCACGATCACGTACACTTGCGAGTTTTCAAATGATCAAGTTTTTTGCGCCTTTTCCAGAGACTATTGTTTTTTATAAACCTTGTTAATTTGCTTTAATCTGAATTTTACTTTTCTTTTTAGTTTAGCTTTTATATTAGAAAAAATTTACAGTGTTTCTTGCATCATTTTTCAGGACATTGTATGCGAACTTCGAGAACCGGAGACCCGGAGATCGAACGAACATTCAACCTTCGAAAAAGACAATAGATGAAAACACACCAAAAAAGAAAGATGAAGACATGGCAGAGGAAAATTCAATCAAATAGTCATCGGGGTTAATCTGGAAGCAGCACAACCGAATGTGGCTGCAACTAATGAAATGTAATGCTAATGGGGTAGTATATGGTTTCATCAGTCTGGAGAATCAGTCTAGCATAGTATACTCGGCATTTGATCAAGCAAGCTTCCATCTGATGACTGATGTGATCAATATGTTTCAAAACGCGCTACAATTCTTTGGGGGAGGTACAGAGAATCCCAAAGCTCATATATTAAGATTTCTGGATATGTGTGCAACTATCGAGTATCTAGGAGTGTCCAGTGAAACAATCAGATTGAGGCTTTTCCTATACACGTTGACAGACTCAGTCAGAGAGTGGTTAGACATGTGTCCACCTTAGAGCATCATTACTTGAAAACCAATGAGTCAAAAATTCCTTAGCAAATATTTCCCGTCGAAAAGGATTGCAAGGCTGAGGGACGAGATTACGACATTCTAACCACTGGACTCATAAAGCTATTCAGAGGCTTGGGAACGATACAAACTCCGCCAATGCCCATAACACGAATTGGAAAAGTAGTTTCAGGTGTAGTACTTCTACATTGGTCTGAATCCAATAAGCAGAGCTAACGTAGACTCTGCATGAGATGGTTCTATCATAAAAAGAACCATGGATCAAGTTTACCAAATCATGGACGATCTAGCATTCACCAATGTACTTTGGCCTATTGAAAAAACGAGTGGAAAGAGAGCTACTGGGTATTCAAAGTTGATTCTCTGACAGCAATTTCAGCACAGTTGGCATCATTGTCAAAGAAAGTGGATCAAATTAACGCAACCCAAACAATGAGGCCGAAATGCAAACATTGTTGAGGAAACCATAAGAGTGTTGATTTTAATGTAGTGTCTTATTCCAGACAGTGGAGAATGTGAATTAAACTCAGAATTTTCAAAGGCAACAACACAATCCAAATCCTAACACCTTCCAAGTTAGAGAAATCACCCAAATTTTTAGTGGAGTAATAACCAGGGTGCTCAGACCGCACCATAGTAAACTGCACTGCCAAGTTTTCAGCAGAATGTGAAGAAATCTTCATTAGAATATCTTGTGGCTAAGTTGGCTGAAATATCTAATCAACATGCAAAGAACAGATAAGAGCTTGCAAGTTTTAGGAGCTGCCATAAAAAATTTGGAAAATCAGATGAACAAATAGCGAAAGCATTTTCAGAGAGACTACCAGGAGCATTACCCAGTGACACTGAGACAAATTCCAAACAGCAGGTAATGGCAGTGAAGGTTGTAGAGGAAGAACAGATTGATGCAATAACTACCCGTAGTGGAGTTCAACTGCTAGGAGACCAGATGTTATAAAAAAAATGTACATACCATGATTGAGGAGCAATTAGAGAAATCTGAGCAAAACAAAGATGTAGAGATAAAAAGAGTATTAGATCCAAAGGTTAAGAAAACTACTCCTACTAAAGAATTTGTGCCACCACTACCTTTTCCAAAAAGACTTCAAAAGAGAAAGCTCGATGATCAATTCGAGAAGTTCCTGGATATGCTGAAAAAGCTCTACATCATCATCCCATTCATCGATGCACTCCAACAGATCTTGATGTATGCAAAGTTCCTGAAGGACATGATATATAAGAAAAGAAAACATCCAAATTGGGAAGAAGTGACATTGACCGAGGAGAGCAGTGTAAGGCTACAGAATAAATTACCACCAAAACTCAAGGACTCAAGGAGTTTCACTTTACCTATTTCACTAGGCAAAGGATTTCATTTTAATGCTTTATGTGATACAGATACAAATGTAAACTTAATGTCTTTGTCTACTTTCAGGAAATTAGGAGTTTGGGAAGTCAAGTGATGATGTGACGCTGCGGCTTACAGGTAGGAGCATCAGGTATCCATGAGGCAAGGTTGAGGATAAGCTCATCAAGGTTGGGAAGCTGATATTCCCCGCGGACTTCCTTATTATGGACCTCAAAGATGACTACGATATGCCATTATTTTGGTCGACCATTTTTAGTAACAAGTCGAACTTTGATAGACATGGAGAAGGGTAAGCTGATTATGAGGGTGGATGAGTAGATATCTCATTGAGAAAGATCCACAGGTTCTTTGAAAAAATTAACTGAAAGATTTGATCATCAAAGGACAATAGTCCTACCCAAAGCCCGCTATGAGTGGATGCATCTTCGTTTGCAAGATTTCAAAACTGTTAGTGAGTACAATTCCGAACTATTCAGAATATGTTCAAAATTGAC
>CAIGRF010096024.1:0-13975 GCA_903798235.1 Fraxinus ornus
ACGTTTAATAAGAGAAGATGAACAAATGAAAAACTCTAGCAAATGGACTTATTATAAAGACCCGAATTGACGCTCATGCTATTAATGACGAATATTATGATCAGACGGAGATATGTCTGGCCGAATTAATTAAGGAGATGCATACGTTTGTCCTATAATGGCCAAATTTAGAGCGGTAGACAAGAATGAGCCTATAAAAAATGAAAATAAAAAGGCTAGAGTATTCTCATTTGATGTGACCAAAACTAACCTTATATTTGATAAACTATATAAGGATAAGCGAATAAAGTTGAGCGACAAGCATAAGTTGCCAGACCCTAAACAAATTAGGGGTAGAAAATATTGTAAATGGCACAATGCATGGTCACATATGACTAATAATTGTCTGGTTTTTCGTTATGTGTTACATGATGTCATCGAGTCAGGGTGACTCACGTTTGAGGCTAAGAAGAAATGAGGAGCAGCAAAATACTCCAGGAACATAGGGACAGAACCAAAGTTATTACGAGTCAATGACAGAGTTGAGTCCAAGAGCCATGCGTGCATTGTTTGGTGAACTCACACAAGACGTCGTTGAACGGGAAAATATACAAAACATTCATAATGTGGAAAAATCTATTCAAAATGGAAATGCACATTATGAAAACATGGACAAACAACTAAATACTTTGAATGAGATCATGAATAAGTTAGTGGGCCAAATTGTCAACCAGTTATGCCAAGTATAGGGAATCACTTTCAATTTAGGACGATTGTGGGACATAATTCCCCAATCTTAAGTCCAAGTCAAGGAATAGAACCACCCTTTGGACCATCTACTTCAAATCAGGGGGATAATGGAATGGAAAATTTGAATAGTGATAATGGAATATCAAACATGGGGGTAACCCAAATGCAAGAAACAACGTCCAAACCAATGGACAGAATACCTCGCGAGTTAATGATGGTGAAAATACTCAGGCTCACGGTAATAATTGTTTAAATAACGGCGCTTTTATCACAAACCAAGTACCAAATGTTAGGCCTCAAGTAATTCCGCCAATGAATCAACCTATATGAGTGCCGTATGATCTGAACGCTAAGTTAAGGAATCAAATTACGGAGATAGTACAGGATCAAATAACTTTTGGGATGCATCCTTTTATGTGGCCAACTTATACAAAGCCATATCTTGATTGTGTATATCAAGCATATCACTGGCCTAGAGGGTACAAGGTACCAGAGTTCTCGTTATTTACTGGTCTGGAAGAAGCTTCAACCTTGGAACATATAGGGCAATTCACGCTGCAATGTGGTGAAGTAACTGATTATCACAAAATGAGATTGTTCTCTAGTTCGTTAACAGGGGTATCCTTCTCGTGGTTTATTAATTTGCCAGCAAATTTTGTCCAAACATGGCAACAACTGGAATAACTGTTCCACGCTCAGTTTTACAAACTGAATCTGAAGTTACTCTGATCGATTTGGTGAATTTACGTAAATTGACAAATGAATGGGCAGAAATTTTTTTTCAGAGGTTTAAGATAGCTAGGAGCAAATGTTTTGTACCTCTGCCTGAAAAAGAGTTCGTTAAAATCACTCAAAGTTGTTTGAGTTTTGATTTAAAAAAGAAATTTCAGGAGAGGGAGTTCCCTGACCTTTTCCAATTGAGTGCTAATGTGGTTAGATATGAACGTTTAATAAGAGAAGATGAACAAATGAAAAACTCTAGCAAATGGACTTATTATAAAGACCCGAATTGACGCTCATGCTATTAATGACGAATATTATGATCAGACGGAGATATGTCTGGCCGAATTAATTAAGGAGATGCATACGTTTGTCCTATAATGGCCAAATTTAGAGCGGTAGACAAGAATGAGCCTATAAAAAATGAAAATAAAAAGGCTAGAGTATTCTCATTTGATGTGACCAAAACTAACCTTATATTTGATAAACTATATAAGGATAAGCGAATAAAGTTGAGCGACAAGCATAAGTTGCCAGACTCTAAACAAATTAGGGGTAGAAAATATTGTAAATGGCACAATGCATGGTCACATATGACTAATAATTGTCTGGTTTTTCGTTATGTGTTACATGATGTCATCGAGTCAGGGTGACTCACGTTTGAGGCTAAGAAGAAAATGGCAGTGGACGAAAATCATTTCCCATAGCCAATTGGAGTGAATATGGTAACGTCTGGTTTCAAAACTAAGTTGTCGAAATTCAAGTCGGTAGTAGATGATGGAGAAGATGATCATGGGTCACATCTCAGTGTTTTTGAACGTATCGAAAGAAAGGAATCTAGAAAAGACGAAGGTGTTTTGTGTGCTAGGTGTAGAGGAGAAGTGAAGGAAAGACCGGAACATGGCAATATCACCATCACCCTAACAGTGTGCCGAGTTTCCAACCTGGTGAAGGACAGAGTATGCCGTTCTACAAGAAATCAACTTTTGAGTGGCAGTTCAGACAGATGAACAGTAAAAGAACGTTTAGGCCCCAACATCGCCAGTCGAATGTATGGCACTCATTCCAGTACAGTGCAGGAAGGGTTGTACCCTTTAACGAAATGACCAGAACTCAACAAAGGCGTTTCCAACGGAACTACGGACGAATGATAAGACAACAGCAAGGGTCATCACGCCCTAAGGCACCTAAACTGCTTGAGGTGGGTAACCAAAATGTCCTCAAGGACGATAAAGAAGCTGGTATGGGTAAGTCAATGGAGGAATTGCCAGAGAATTCTTCCGGGAGGCCAAAATTTGAGCGTGGAAAGAAGAATGAAAATGAAGAGGACCCAGCCCTCACTATTCAGTTTAGCACGCTACCTCCCGTTATGGCTAACAATTATTCACTAGCCATGAATTCAGAAGTAAGGAAAGCGAAGAGGAGGAAAATGAAGGCGATGAGGAAGAAGTCTGTGTGCTGGAATGTGAGGAATGGCAAATATCTCAAGAGGTATATGGTGAAGAAGAGGATGATGGCATAACTGACGTTGAAGAGGAAATTAACTTAGAAGCATAGAGGAAAAAAAGAGGAGTGTCGTACAACACTTTACTAAAACAACTATATCAAAAAAGTATCCGTGAGGTAGATTTATTGGGTGAACCATCTGGGCGCACTTTTGACTTCTATGTATTGTATGGGATGCCCAAGAGAAAGATAAGTGTGCCTCGCGCTGAGAAATACGAGTTGCCTCCAATAATATTACACTCCCCCACATGATGGATGACTGAAGAAGAGGCATTGCCTCCACCAACAGGTTAGATAACTGAAGAAGAAACATTGGGAGAAGGTAAGGAGAAAGTCGAAGAAGCAGAGACCCAATGTGAAATATTGTACGTAGATTTGTCACAAGGGGATAATCCAGCAGAAAACGGACATGAGGTAGAAATTGATGAAGCCGAAAAGGTCATCTTTAAGAGACCAACTATGAAATTAACCAAGTACTTGAGGCCGTTGTACATGAAGGCCCTAGTTAATGGCATACATGTGGCAAAAGTGCTCTACGACAATGGAGCGGTCATAAATACCATCCCGTCCAGAATGATGAGAAAGTTCGCGAACACAGAGAGCGATATGAGAGCCACTTCAGCTAAAGGAGTGATGCCACGGACATAACCGTAGGAACAACCACCAGGACCACTGTCTTCTTTGTGATAGATGGTCCTACTAGTTACAATGTGCTACTAGGAAGAGATTGGATCCACAGGAGTCGCTGTATACCTTCATCGCTCCACCATTGCTTGGTCTTCTAGAATGACAAAGGCGAAGCCAAAATAGTGCAAGCAGACCATAGACCCTTTGTTGCAGAAGCAAACTCAGTGGAAATGTCCATGTACGAAGGAAATTATGGACCTGTCAGGGTAGTGCAAGATGGGGAAGAAACTTAAATTGTCTCACAGAGCAAAGAGCCGTTTTCAGCAGACGCACTTACTGAAATGTTCAATGGGCCAAACATAATGGCACTTGATGAGCCAGTAATTGGCAAAAGGATAAACAATGAGATCTAATGAGTTGTAAGCAGCAAGAAAATATGGCCGATATCCAGTCCTTCAAAGCCAAATTGGTGGCTTTCAATGAGGAATGTAAAGAAAGGACAAAGAAGAAGCGGCACTTAGGACATTGAGAAACAAGGTATTAGTATTCGAACTCGAGCGGAACGTTGGCCGAGAAGTCAACAAGGTGGATTTCTTAGAGGAAGAAGTGCCTGCAAGGAACTCGGATGATGAAGTAATGAGGATCACAAATTTCGGACATGCTCAAGTACAAGACCCTTTGATAAAGGTGAACATTGGCGGCGAATGGGAAAATCGTCCAACATTCGTCAGCCAGATGCTTCGTCAAGAGGTAATTAACAAGTTAACCGCTTTGTTAAAAAAATATAAGGATTGTTTTGCTTGAGAATATGAATACATGCCTGATTTACATAAACGTTTGGTAGAACATAAGTCACTGACTAAGCCAAATTTTAAACCTTATAAACAATCTCTTAGGCGTTTTGCCCCTAATGTATTGCCTGAAGTAAAGAAAAAGATAAAGCGATTGTTAAAGGCAGGTTTTATTAGAACAGTCAGATATGTTGAATGGTTGTCTAATATTGTGTCGGTATTAAAAAAGAATGGTAGTATTAGGGTGTGCATAGATTTCAGGAATTTAAACGTAGCCACGCTCAAAGATGAATATACAATGCCTACGGTAGATTCTTTAGTAGATTCAACTGCCGGGCACATAATGTATTCTTTTATGGATGGATATTCAGGATATAACCAAATTTACATAGCTGAAGAAGATATACATAAAACTGCCTTTAGATGCCATAGGGCCTTAGAATGCTTTAAATGAGGTTATGCCTTTCAGTTTAAAAAATGTAAGGGCAACTTATCAAAGGGCAATGAACTTAATTTTTCATGACATGATAAGCCAATTCATTGAAGTATATGTAGATGATATAGTGGTCAAATCCGTTAAGGAGGAAGACAATTTTTAACAGTTAAAACGCTCATTTGAGCGAATGAGGTACAAACTAAAATTGAACCCTTTGAAATGTGCATTTGGTGTTAATATAGGAAATTTTCTTGGATTTCTAGTGCACAAAAGGGAAATTGAACTTGATAAGAATAATGCAAGGGCCATTTTAGTGACCAAACCACCTAGTAACAAGAAAGAACTGTAAAGGTTCCTAGGCCAAATAAACTTTTTGAGACGTTTTATCTCTAATTATGCAGGGCGAACGAAAGCTTTTTCGCCTATTTTAAAGCTGAAAAATCAGGACGAATTCGTCTAAATCAAGACGAGTTCGTCTGGAAGGAAGAACATCAAAGGGCGTTTGATAGCCGAAGACATATCTGTTAAATCCACCAGTGTTGGTGTCACCTATCCAAGGGCGGCCAATAAAAGTATACATATCGACTAAACAAGAATCGATAGCCGGAATGGTCGCGCAAGAAGACCAATTTGGCGAAGAAATTACGATTTACTATTTAAGTAGACAATTAACAAAATGTGAATGTAATTATTCTGCTATCGAAAAATTATGCCTTGCTTTATATTTCACATGAACAAAATTAAGGGCTTATTTACGGCATGTAACTGTTTACTTAGTTTCTAATGTCAATTTGGTTAAATATATGTTTTCTCGCCCTATTTTGCACCAAAGGATATGCTTTTGGACCTTGGCATTATCAAAACTTGAAATAAAATACATACCCCAAAAGGCAGTTAAAAATCAAGCGTTGGCTAACTTTTTAGCCGACCATCCATGCCTCGATATGCCTAAAGAAATAGAATTGGAAGTTGATTCGTTTGAACTAAAACCTCGAGTTTTACACTTTGACGGATCTAAAACCTCTGGAGGTGCAGGGATATGAATAGTTTTGATAAATCATTATTATAAGTTTGCTTTCACTTTGGATAGAATGTACACCAACAATCAAGCTGAGTACGAAGCGTTGATTGTAGGTTTAGAGCTACTAATGGAGTTGGGAGTAAAAAATGTAATCATTAGGGGCGATTCCCAATTAGTAATTCACCAATTAATTGGTGATTTTAAATGCCAAAGTGCTGTCATAAGTCAGTATGAAATCGCCCAAGAACTATTGGAAGAATTTGATCAAGTGGAGCTTCAATATGTTAACAGGATGTATAACGAATTAACCCAAATGACTTCGGTTTATTCAAAAGTTCTAAATTTGGAATCCACTTGTGAGTATGGAGTAATATTGCCCGTAGTACAAAGGAGGGCTAGAAGGGTTAGTGTTCATTGCATATAAGACGGAGATGCAATAGATTGGAGAGTAGAGATAAAGAAATTCCTGAAAGAACCTGACGAAAGGGGTAATAGGAAAATGAGGTTACGTTCATTGAATTACGTACTAATTGATGAGGAGTTATTTAAGAAAAGACCCGATGGTGTTTTATTGAAATGAGTGAGCTTGTAAGAGGCCAAAACAATTATGATTGAATTACATGAAAGAATATATGGAGCCCATCAGGCTGGCCAGAGGATGAGATGGTTAATTATTAGGAGTGGATATTTTTTGCCCAAGATGAGAGAGTTGCGCGTTCAGCACGCTTGTTTAGCATGCCAAAAGCATGGTCCAATACAAATAGCGTCAGCAACATACGTTCATAATAGTTGCAACTGATTTTTTCACTAAATGGGTAGAAACAATACCTTTAAAGGAGATTTCCCAGAAAAATATCATAGACTTTATTCGTGACCACATTATTTATAGGTTTGGAATACCACAAACTCTAATGATGGATCCTGGAACTTCTTTAAATGGGGATCAAGTGAAGGAATTCTTAGGCGTGTTTGGAGTTAAGCTAGTAAACTCCACATCTTATTACGCTCGATCAAATGGACAGACAGAATCTTCTAATAAGATTCTAAAAAATGTCATAAGGAAAATGATAAATGAAAATGACAGAAGTTGCATGAGTGTTTAAACAAAGCTCTATGGGCTTACAGGACGTCACCACGTTCAAGTACCCAAGTAACTATTTTTCAACTTACTTATGGGCAAGAAGCTGTGCTGCCTATGGAAATCAACGTTTGCACTTTTTGGGATATAGAAGGTCACCGCCAAATAGAAATAATGATTGGAATTCTCCCCTGTTTTGGGATTTCAAGTATTGGGAGAAAATACAAAGAATGAATATGGCATAAAATTAATGATCGATATTATTTTTTGTCATATTGGGGGTAATTGTTAACGAACAAAAATGAGGCCCAGTCAAATGGCCCAAAGAATGAAGGCTAATTATGAAAAAATCGAAGGATATGCCCAAAGGAGGCCATGTGAAAAACTCAAGATGGAGTTATGTAGTGGAGGTCCATCATCGGCTAAGCCTGCAAGAGGCCCAAGATCAGGGCGAATATAGTGTCTCGTTGTCATTTAGAGCGACAGCCCCATCATCGATCAACCCCGCGAGACGCCCAGATTCTGGGCGAATATAATGACTAGTTGTTATTTAAGGCGACGGTTATTGACACAGTTAATGAATAGTCTCATCGCATTCCACGATACAAGAATCTCGAAGGCAAGCAGTTAAGGAATGGGGGATAATGGTAGCAGTTAAAGACGACGGTTTATTAACAAGTCGGCCATTTGGAGAAAGTGGGTAGTTATAAGGCAACGAGCGGTTGTCAAACGGTTCCACAACAAAAATCCCCAAAGGAGTATAAAAGAGAAGAGAAGACACGGAAGCAAGCCCCGATCAAATCACTCTCGAACAGAGACTATGTAATTATGTTTCCTATAATTTCTTGTCTTCGAACTTTCAATTTCTTTGAGTGCTTGTGCCACTTGGAGGCATTTCGTATCGTACAAACTATTATCAATTTCGTTTCCTTTAATTTCCTGTCTTTTAACTTCAATTACCTTGTGTGCTTGTGCCCCTTGGAGACATTTCGCTTCGTATAAACCGTACTCTTCATAAATAAAACACCCTTCGTTGGGACTTTATCTCGAGAGGTTTTGTTCCTTACACAATCGTCTGAATCTTTTAATTGTTAGCGAGGCCCGACTTTACGCGCGAACCAGTATGATTGAAATTGAGTTTTGAAAAAAATGAAGCTCAAAGAGGGACTGAGGGCTCGTTGGCATTACTTTTGAAAAGTCAAAAGACATTTTGAGACTTAAAAGTTGATCTTGGATTCGTTTGACTTATTTTATAAAAGTGCTTCGGATAGTTAAAAGAATTTTTAAAGGAAATAAGTCCAATTTTATTTCCTCTAAAAACAAAAATAAAAGGCACATCACACGAATCGCAAGTGTTATTGTGTCAAACAAGGACTACATTGCCTCATCACTATTTCACGATATTCAAACTTTTATGGGATTTGGGTGTCGATTAATTTTCTATATTTCACTATTTTATTTGGGCATGGCATATCACAACAAACGAAAAAGAAATTTATTTCATGTACAGAAGTCATACCCACAGAATTCCAGTAGAATACTCACACTCGTGGATCCCGCACAATTTTTAAAAAAAATACACGGTGGGGCCCGCACACTGTGAGTTTTCTGGTGAAATTCTGTGGGAAGTTTTCTATACATGAGGGAAAGCTGAACGAAAAATACCATTGTTGAATACAATTACAAAATATTTCCTCAATCTGTTAATTCTTTTTTAATGGACTAGTTCAGTTATGAGAGACCTGCGCATAGAGGGACTACTTATGATGTGATACACGAATTTATTCCATCGTCTTAACCTATTGATCTGAGTTTTGAACTCTTGTCAAAATCAGACGTTCAAATCCCAGCTAAAAAGATAATTTGAAAAAATTGGATTGTGGAGGTGAAGGATGATACGACAAAAAGAACCAAGCAATTTATAGGCACCAACATTTCAAAGGAAACATCAAAAGAGATTAAGCTACAAAAATCTGGCAGCCTCTATAACACGAGACCAACAGGCAAGTGTTGCAATAGCCGAGGAATATAATCAAGCATTAGCGACCATCTGCTCATGAATGTCAGCACGCAGGCTTCCTTCTTCGCTGCCAGAAGTTTCTTCATGTGCTCTTTCAGCGTCTGCTTCATCGTCTTTTTTGCCCGACCAACAGTACATTTTTCTCCGGGCATCCCTACGTGCTGCTCGCTCAGCTAATTTGATTTCTCTAAATTGCTCTTCTAAACGATCCTCATCTTCAGGTGTGAAGAAAACTACCTCCATCTCTCCAAGTTTTTCGTACATCTTCTCAATTTTCGCTTTCCAGAAGAGGCCCATCTCTGTGTCCATCTTGTGGTACGGAGTTCTCAGCAAGTACTCGTCAATCCCGCCTGCCTTATCTATGCAGCGGATAGCATGGGTGGTTACCTTAATCCGAATGTGGCGATCAAGAATGTAGCTGAAGAGTCGTTTTTCCTGCACATTAGGCTTCCAATTCCTCCTCGTCCTATCATTGCCATCAAAATAATAAGATTGAGTGCAATATCCTTCATTATTTCATGGATGAGAGTTGAATATGCATAATGGAACCAGAACATAACTTTCCACCATGAGAAAAGAAATTATCATATCTTACTGACTATACAACAATTGCAAGTCAATCACAACAATTTACTACAAAATCCTTCAAACCGAACTAGCCAATGTACTAGTTTACAATAACTGAGGATACCAAAGTTAAATCTAGCTACAATTCCTAAATAAGCAAAACACTTTATATCTAGTCAGCACTTATAAATTATGTCAAAACAGGCAGAGCTCACACTTTGGATCCTTATGTTTTCCCCATTTCCAATCATACATATCAATAAAATCGAGAGTACAAGCCATGCAGACATTTTACATTAGTTTGAACTAAGAGTGCTATTTTGTGCCAAAGATACATGACTTATGCCCAAAAGAGTGTAGTGTTACGGATCGCAAGGTAATGACTTGAGATTAAGCATGGCATGGGAATGTCATGACACTAAGTGGGAAAATGAAGTAGACCTATGGTTAATTCGGTCTAAACTTCAGAGGTACATGGCGATGAGGGAGTCACCTAAATTGGTGTGGAGATGACTGATGTCCATGGTGACAGCGTCATGTCCAGGTCGTGTCTAGGAAATTCGAGTGTGCATGCAGGCACTGTGACGCAGGCAGACATCGTAGGCAGCACCCAGGACGCAGTCAGGACACGGACTGCAGTCATGGCAGGACGCAGGCAACATAGCAAGACAGGCTGCAGGACATGGACAATTTTACCAGCACATCAAAGTGGTTTTCTATGGAGAAATATCATGGGCTGCAACTGGATATTTTGGAGACACTAGTGAACATCTTGTTCAAATTGGCCACTTATGCCTCTTGCAAGAGATAAAATGCCAAGGAGGAAGCAATGGCCAATTTGGCCACTATGAAAGGGACATGTCTTCATGCATGTGAATTTGTAGAGACATGCAATTTGCAATGAAACAAATTTCAACTTTGCTTCCTTATGGTCTTAGGAGGTTTAAGGCAACTTGCATCCAATAAGGACCTTGGATGAAGATTGATCTTGGACATTTATTCCAAGACGCTTGAAAGATTTTTACCTATAAATAGAAAAGTAGTCTCATTTGTAAAAATATTCATGGGATTAAAAGTTATTGTTATACAAAGAGAGTTTTCCCCAATTTTACTTGTTTCCATATTTTCCTTGCTTCAAATCTTCTACTCAAAGTTATAATAATTTAGCCTAGTTGGTTAAGTTATATGTGGGTGTTGAAAGGCTGACTTAACGTTTTCTCGTAAGGAATAGGAATTATGAACTTTAATGCCGCACGGTTTCTAATTGTTCGAGTGTAAGAAAACTAGTCCCGTGACAGGATTTTCCAACGATGCCTGCACATCCATCACCTCTTGGACATTAGATTGGAGAGTCTCTAACTTCCCAATAAAGTGTGCCTCCAATGCCTCCAAGGAGTTTTCAAGAGATTCGACTCGATCACCGATATTTGCGATGATTGGATCAAGTTTACCCTCCATGGAAATTGCTTCCCGAGTCTTACTCTTGCTTCGCGTTTTCTTTGCTTCAATTGGGCACCACCACGACCCCTTTCCTCAATTTCAACAGTTTGTTGAGAATCCGCCATGATAACAACAGCCTACCAACGAGGCTCTGATACCACCTGTTATGGGACTAGTTTTCTTACACTCAAACAACTAGAAACCGTGCAGCCTTAACGTTCACAATTCTCGTCCCTCACGAGAAAACGTTAAGTCACTCTTTCAACACCCACAAATAACTTAACCAACTAGGCTAAATTATTATAACTTTGAGTAGAGGATTTGAAGTACGGAAAATATGGAAACATTGAGAAAAACTCTCTTTGTATAGCAATAACTTTTAATCCCACGAATATTTTTACAAATGAGACTACATCTCTATTTATAGGCAAAAACCTTGCAAGTGTCTTGGAATAAATGGCCAAGATCAATCTTCATCCAAGGGTTTTCATTGAATGCAAGTTGCCTTAAACCTCCTAAGAGTATAAGGAAGCAGAATTGGAATTTGCTTCATTGCAAGTGGCATATCTCTACAAATTCACATGCAAGTGGACATGTCCCTTTCATAGTGGTCAAATTGGCATTTAATTCCTCTTTGATATTTTATCTCTTGCAAGAGGCATAAGTAACCATTTGAACAAGATGTTCATTTGTGTCCCCAAAATATCCAACTGTAACCCATGGTATTTCTCCCTAGAAAACCACTTTGATGTGCTGGAAAAATTGTCCATGTCATGCAGCCTACAGCCTGTGTCTTGTTGTACTGCACGCGTCCTGCCATGACTGCAGTCTATGTACTGACTACGCCTGGGTACTGCCTACGTCAGAGTGCCTGCATGCACACCCGAATTTCCCAAACACAACCTGAACATGACGCTGCCACCATGGACATTAGTCATCTCCCCACCAATTTAGGCGGCTCCCTCATCGCCATGTACATCTGAAGTTTAGACCGAATTAACCATATGTCTACTTCATTTTCCCACTTAGTGCCATGACATTCTCGTGTCATGCTAGATCTCAAGTCATTACCTTGCGATCCGTAACAGTACGCTGTATTTATTTCGAAACAAAAGAGGACAACTAAGAATACATGTTAAGTTGTCAAACATTGTTTTAAAAAAAACCTAATTGAAACACGCCTTAAGGCCCTTCTCATAGTAAGGTGAACAAAAAATGACTCAAGGAACTAACAGTGAGGCGGTTTTTGGAGGTGCACGCCTCGCAGCACCACCTCAAGGCTTGTGGTCCGCAAAACATAAAAAATTTTGATAGATCCATTTCGAGAATAGCCCACTGCCCACTAAAACATTAAACCTACTTTGGATATAGTTCACTGCCCCCAACAACTAAAATAAATTTTTTTATATAGATTTTCTTTTATTTGTTTGCATACTTTAAATTGCTCAATTANGTATTTATTTGGAAAACAAAAGAAGGGACGGCTAGGAGTCCATGTTATGTGGTCAAGTTCCAAAATACAGCAAAAATATGGAATGACTATTGGGTCTAATAAAGAATCTCATAAAAGGCACCAATATGTAGGCTTGGGCTCTAGTTTATTTTGTCTTTGTTGGCAGAAAAAAGCAATAGAGTGTATATTTTTCATTTCATCAGTATGTAGGCTTAGACTCTATTTTATTTTGTCTTTGTTGTATAGTTCACAATAAGATCTTTCATCTCTTTCTTCCTTCTTTATTGTTTAGGTTGGTGATACTTATTTACACTCAGACACATGTAGTGAGGGAGGAGGGAGGGAGGAAGGGAGGAAGTCAAGCACATCAATGCTTATCCATGAGGACCATTATAAGTAACTGATCACTGTTTTGATATTGTCTTCTGTTGAATTTTTCTTCTTGACTAGTCACTCATTCTTGTATGCATTAGATAACTCAATGCAAATTTAAGAGCTCCGTAATGTAATGTCAATAGCTTATAGTAAGGTGACATTCAAGCCACAACAAGTAACAATGACCAAACAAGTTGTTCCAAAATTCAATCAAGAAGTCGTAATCCCCAATGTTCAATTTTATTTTATTTTATTTTTTTACAAAAAAAAAGGTCTCAAGAAGAGAGTTGTATTCAGGATCCACACCAAATTACATAGGGATGTCTCACAGCCCCAGCTCTTAAAAGCAATGTTCTATTCTAGCAGTTCTAAAATCTAATTAAAGAAATTCACATGATGTACACTAATGGCTCTTCTAAGTAATCCCTGACTAGGTACATTTTTATCAAGCCACTATGACTTTTTCCACCGCCTGTCGTTATGCTATTTCATGTATGTTGAGCTCTTAGGAGAATGGAAAAACGATAAAAAGAACAGCTTGTACTCTTTAGTATTAAGAGACGCATAGTATGAACATTTTCAGATATTATAGGACATGATATGATAATATTCTAGCAAACCTCATTAAATTAATCAATTAAAACTAAAATCCATCCCTGAAAAGTATATTCACCAACCCACCAAAATCTCATAATTATTCATCTCCCAAACCACTCAAATATAAAAATACAAAAAAACCCACAAATTTTACAGCATTCTCATAGGTAGGTATGTAACACACGCAGAACCCGAAAACACAAATAATATACTGACTTGTTGCCGCCGTCTTCACTGACGCGGTTGCCGAACTGGATGTGGCGGCCTGCGTAAAGCCCACGATGAGCCCGGCCCATGACGACCTTGCTATCAGGCGCACATTTCTTGAGTTTCTCTTTCACTCCAGGCGCTAAATTCTCGTCTCCCCCAATTTTCTTCATTATCTTCTTCATCATTTCTCTTGACCTGAACGCCATTTTCCAATCTCTTGTGTATGCATGTAATTTGTATACGTGGTTTTCGATTGCTGATTGGATTTCTGTGTTGGTGCTCAATTTGTACGATTAGGGTTTTCCGTGAATAATTAGGGGTTGAAATACGAGAAATAGGTGTAAATGACCCAAATTTGAATCCATAATTTCAAAATGACTTTGTAATAAACTACCTAAAATGCCC
>CAIGRF010096041.1:0-11013 GCA_903798235.1 Fraxinus ornus
TTCTTCATTATCTAAGGTATTCTCAATAGTGTCCATAATTTCTTGATTCATATAAATCTGTTCAAATTATGGTTCTTCAATTTCTTCTATATCTAGCGATTCTTCATGAGTTAAATGTCCGAACAATTATTTGAATCGAGAACCGATGAGTTTTAGTTGATCCTCGGTTCTAAACCAAAAACGAAGAACCGAACCTAAATAATTTTTTAAATTTTTTATATTGAATTAATTAAATTATTTTAAATTTTTCCAAACAAATTAGCAAATTAGCTAATTTAGTGATTAATACTTCAACTCCCAAACCAAATCCATGTCTAACTAGCCCAGCCCAATCCAATCCAATTTTTTTTTTTTTTTTTTTGTTTAATTTTTTTGCTCAATTACTAATTTCATTGTTAGCCCAAAATCTAGAAATTTTTAAATTTTTATCCTTCCCTTTACAATTTCATACTTTCTTCCGGTAAGCACATGTCCACTAACCCCTAATCATTTAATAAATTGAAAACATCTATCTACATGTCCAAATCGAAACCGTCGATTGCCGAGTCTGATTTCCCCTCTCCAACGACCCATCGAAACTATAAATGAACATGTCATTAATTGTACTTATGTAGTGTTGCTCTAAATGTTAAAAAAATTAATTATGGTACGGAATCGAATCGACTCGAACCAAATGGAACCGAACATATTTGGACCCGACAGTCATGTCTAGCCCTAGCCAGAACCTTGAAATTGAGACAGGTTGAGTATAGCTTGCGTTCTGCTCTTTCCATTCACTACATAACAAAAGACCTTCATAAAAGCAGCGACTCTTGGACTCTAAAACACAAATTAATTCCAAGATGCTCTCAACCAGACAGAATATCAAAACAAGAAAAGAAAATGATCAACTGCCAAAGGTATGGAGAGTATTGGTGTACTCAGCTACTCCACCTCCAAAGCCTTGCAGCTTCAAAAGCCTATATAGAAGCTTCATCCTTGGTGACCGTAGCCGCCATGAGAGTTACTAAAATGCAGTTCTATGTGCGGTTAATGGGTTCAGTCCTGTCCGGCACAGCATGTCTTTCAGAGACGTCAGCAAGCGATTTGAGATTGCAATTGATAAGTGCGTTAACAAAGTAGCAAGTTTCATCCTTGGTGTTCCCTTCAGGCACATCCACAACGTACGATTCAATCACCGTGGTCCCAGGTCTGGCTTCACTGACCTCTGGATGAACAGATATGGTGGAAGAGTAGTTCTGAAAGAAAGATTTAGAAGAAAATTTTATTCGCTTTTAGGAAGAATAATGTGCTGATATCCATAAGGCCTATACATCTGTGCATGTGTGTGTCTGTGACTGTGTTCGTGCCTGCAAAACAATAGTTTATTCAGGGCCACCCGTTTTAGGCATACATATGGTATGCTAAGCTAGTTCCAGGCACCATAAAACCTGTCAAGATTTAAGTGTATCAATCAATGTAAAAAATTTCCAGTTTCTTTTCACTGCCAGTCTTTGATTCTGGTCTTGCAAGAGTAGCTTTCTATTAAGATTTCACCTTCCCTGCCTCATGACATTAACACCAGCCAAGCAGAAACATACCTATCAATAACAGTAACAATGAGTTAAGACGTATGCATAATGAACTTACTTGGCAAAACTTCATTTCTGCTGCTCCAATTGATCATGCACTACATGTACTTTTATGGTCCAACAAACTCAAAACTTTTGCAACCGCCTCAAATATTGATAAAATTTTGATTACCCTCTGTTCGAACAAGTTATACTAAAATTTCGATGTTCATGTAAATGGGAATTTCTTTGGTCCAGTCAAGACACATCCTAACTATTTAAGTTTCCTATTAATTCATTCTTAATTGGCATAGTATCTATTTTTTTGTCTAGCAGTCTCATTTCCTATTTTATAAATTTAGAATGATCAAACATTCATCTTAACATTCTCATTTCTGCTGTGTTCATCTTGTAGGAATTGCCGTTCCAACACGTGCTATAAGATACCTCACTCCTATATATTTCTACACTTCGATAGGGATAACATTTAAACTGCTGATATCTCATCTTCATTCTCTTCATAGCCTCCCTTCATTTCTGAGACCTGATGTTCTGGTATATAAAATTTAATCTTCAATAGGTAACAGAACCCCCAACCATCCACAGTATGTGCTTTTATAAATAATTTGTAGATGTAATTCGTCCACGTGTCAGTAAGTTCATCATTGTGAAACTCACTCAATCGATCTCTGCTTCTGCTTTTCTATCATTATCTCACCAAAACTTTCTTCCTATCACTGAAACCAAGATAACTATACTTCTCATATCTTTCCACCCACAACTCCCAAATCACCCTCTAGGCTCCCATTTAGCTAACTTATGTTTCAATGAATGTCTATAACATTATCTCCCAATCCAACAACGCATTTCCTTTTGTGTTAGGTTCTAAATTCTCTTAATGCTTCTTTGCAGGTTCCTAATACCTAGCAGAAGAATCAAAAGTTAAAACATCAGCTTATCAAACTGTGCTAACTCTTTCATGACAAATGAACCACAGGCTTCAAAAAACAAAAAAAAAAACAAAAGGTGCACAAAAAGATAACGAGATTAGAACTTTTTGAGTGTGATGTCAACAACTTTTGTGGTTGATAATACAAAATTTTGCTACAAAGTAGTAGAAAAATCTTAGAAACTAATATGATGCACATCTTAAGTCATGAATACAGAACTACATTTATAGCCCTCGGAAAATTCAGATACATGCATACATGCATATGCACAGACATTGTCAACTAGAAGCACATCAAAATGAAACTACAGTGAACTGTTAAAATTACAAGAACTAGTTATTTACTAAAAGTAACTTACAGATATGTGCCAATACCTAAAGGAGAATAATCTCATTTACTCACCTTCTGAATCCTTCTAATAAATAAATTCAGTAGTATATAATAGAAGATCCAAGCCTGTAAATTATATTCATAGAAGGAAACAGATTAGAATAAAAAGGAAACTGTTAACATACTCTGAGTCTGTGGTCTCCACCAATAATCGTGAAACTGAGTATGTGCTCTTCATCATCGAGAAGTTCTAATCTCTCAGTGCTGGTAGTGGCAGGAAGACCCGACTTCACATCAACTTCCCTCAGACTGCCAATTTCAAGATTCCCCTGCACAACACACCGGCTTACAAATGGCTTGTACTTATGTGGTTGATCAAACCTCCTCACCAAAGACCAGACCTAATCGGAAGAAACAATGCACTAACTATTATTACAGATACAATAGACTATGGAACATAACTAATGGATAATAATACATTAATCAGTGGCATTGAGAGTACAAGTATGTAAACAAATTCGTAAATCTTGTTATTCTAGATTCATCTTAAAGAAAATGACTAAGAGCTCTCCATATGCATTTTCCCAAAAATGGATTAAATATGCCTATTCTTCAAACATCTTGTCATCCCGGATTACAGCTATGTTCAATATCTGGAAAATCGATATTAGTAAAAAATTGATTCCAAAGCTTGCACTTATTATAAACATCAGAAAAAGATTTTCTGTTTTGTTTCATTACTCATTTTGGATCCATAGAAAAACAGCAATTAGAAATAAATAAAACTGGATGCTTCAATGAAGAATGCTGTGGATGAAACCAGTCACCACCGGTTAGACCTCTGTTGCTCATAGTAATAATCACTTCTGATGGAGCCACGTGGCAAGCGAACGGAGGGCCCTACACTTTACACGACAACACTGGCGACCTTGTCTATACGTAGGAAGGACCCCCTTTTTCATTGGAAAAGAATCGAACCGATCCCCTTTAGGCAGAGGCCCCAGAGCGAACTGATCTGGACGAGGCAAATGGCAAGATCATCAATAGATCTCGCAGTGAAGTGATTGACGAGACAACTCACTGCCACAGCCGCCCCTACATATCTAAATGGTCATGTCCCATTTGCAAGGATTAGGACTGAGAAACGAAAAGATCTTAGCCTTTAATTCCCTAATCGACTGATTGACGTTCACCATAAGGCCCAATTGATCCGGTAAAGCCACGAGCCCCATCATCCAACGAGCCTCATTCATCTTACGCAAGTATAAATATTAACACTTAGGACCATTCAAGGTTAATACAAGTTTAGACCCTTGAATCCTCTCTTCCCACCATTTATATCATTCACATTTCTTATACAAAACCGACCCCTTTTTATTAAATAGAAGCTCGCATAACAAGTTCCCTAACACCTAACCCATTCAACTAACAATTGGTTCAATTCGAATGGAGATTCAACGTGGGCGGACGTGGAAAACTTTGGTATCTGTTGGCCACGTCATTGGTACATTTTTTGAGGTCAACAGATTGACACCGTCTGTGAAAAATTTTGATACCATAACCACAAACATCCTTGTGGTAAAAGCCATCTGGGAGAATTGCCTTGAAGAAAGGTTTGGTTTTTGAGAAAGAACCTTCGTGAAGGAGCATCTTAAGAACTCTAGCCAAATATTCGCAATAAGTTCTAGCAACTAAGGAACACATGGCGAAAACGGGCAACAGGAGGTCTCTGAAGAAGAGGTCCTCCGCACGAATGTGAACATACGTCGCCCCCACCACCAACACAGGAGAGGAGGTACCACTACACACCTAGCAAGGTAAGTAGGGAAAATGGCCACAAACATGAGAAACATGGCCCAACCAAATGTTGCCATGCAGCAGCTACTCATGCAAATGCACCAGCAGGCTGGATCCTGGGCACCTCGACATAGAATGTTTCCCCAAGAGGGTGAGGAGAATAACGCAGCAGCATATCCCCCAAATGCATGGCGTGAACGACAACCAAACGGAAATGGAGGTGGAAGTAGATACTTCCACCAACTACGTTACGAGCCGACCATGCAATGACGTACCTTGGAGGGAAATTCTCTCCCCAGATATATTTAAGAGCACGAACCTCAAAGGTCCAATAACGTCTTCGATCGAATTGGACCCTCTAGGCTTAGAATTATGTCCCATCAGCCCCCCATGATTAGAGGGGGCAGGAACCATACTAAGGATACGAGCCTCAGGGGATACCACCTCAGCTAAGAAATAGGCGAGAGAGGAGAGATGATGCAAACATGAGAAATCAAGCAGGAACATCACAACCCCCTCGTTATCAAGTAGAGGAAAATGATTCCGACGATCCCTGCAAATCACTTGAGTTGGATGATGACGATGAAAGTTTGCCCTTCTCTCAAGAATTGAGAAGCGCCTCAGTTCCAAGTCATTTCGTGCCACCAAAGATACCCAAATACGAAGGAAAGAGCGACCCAGCGAAACACCTAAATAACTATAAGACCCGCATGTCTTTGCGAGGAGCCTCGCCGCATTAAAATGCAGGGCTTTTCATCTCACCTTAACAGGGGCTGTAAAAATCTGGTACAACCGCATCTAGCGATCAGCATCAGAAGTTGGCTGGACCTTAAAAAGGCCTTCTTAAGCCAATACCTGTCAAGCAAAGAAGGGGAAGCCCCCATCCAGAGGCTACAAGACATGAGGCATCAAGCAGGAAAACCCTGAAAAGTTACTGGCCCGCTTCACAGACGAAATGACCTATTGTGAGCAAGTTACGGATAAAAAGGCCCTTTCTGCCCTAAGGGGAGGTCTCAGCATGAATACCCTATTCTGGAGGGACATGCAAAACAGAAACCCCACTTCTTATGATGTTTTGGTGGAAATGATGAGGAGCGAGATCGTCAATGAGGAATTGATTGATCATCGTAATAGAACCTCAATGGGACTCCCATTGCTTCAAAGACAACGAAGAGGCCCAGTATCCCACCTGGTGGACCAACAGTGGACCTAAGCAGGGCACACAATAGCCCCTACCTCAGGTTAGCCATTAGCCACGGCGACGCTGAACGCAGTGCCCTCTTTGGCGTATGAAGAGGTTGGGCACCAAGCTTAAAGGCTGCCGAACCTGCCCACGGACAAAGGTAGAGGGAGAAACAGGTACTGCACGTACCACCGAACCAATAGCCACATCACTGAGAATTGCCTATCCAGGCCATATCATGGAGAACCCACTGGCCCCCGTGTTGAGGGTAGAAATGTCCGCCAAACACAAAGAAACGCACCCCAACCCAGACATGAAAGGGAGCCTAGGCATAACGAGGCGGGGCGACCTCGCAAGAACGAGTTACCTCGGCAAGAACATGAGGAAGATAGAAACAAGACGAGGGGACATAGGCTCAGGAGGAAGCCTCCGACAAACATTGACAACATACCGATCAGAGAAATTGACACCATCATAGGTGGTCCGCACATAGGAGGAAGTTCTAAGAACGCCCTGAGAAATTATGCGAGAGAAGCAAATGACCCTCCCATGGCAAGCTACTTGATCAATAGCACTGGCCGTGGATCGGGGAGTACCCCACCAATCACTTTTACCCCTACGGATACTGTGGGAGTTCATTATCCCCATTGTGACGTACTGATGGTGCGAGCTGCTGTAGCCAAAAATGGACTGAAGCACATGTTGGTGGACAACGGGAGTTCGGTTAATATCTTGTTCAGAACCACTTTCGACAAGATGATGGTTAACTACAGCTGCATAAAGTTCATGTTAATTTATAGGCAAGGAGGGGATAACGAATGAATGAAGTATCAACATGAAAGAGGCTCGACTCACTGTACTCATGATACTAGATCGGTACGGTGATCTTCGGAACAACATCTCCTTCCACTGTCTGTCGCGACCCCTGACCTAAAACCGGATGACTTCCAATTTTTGATAGAAGTAGAGGTCCTCCAGATGAAAGGAGAATGTGGACCTCAGGGATTCATGCAGTACCACCTTTTACAATCACTCCCCCCACTAGAGGCTTGAGATTGGAAAAGGGTCTGGAAAACGTGTGGAGGCATATCCTCGCTAAAAGTGACCTCCTTCCAAAGAAGGAAGGCCCTTGCTAATTGGCTCCATGCGTTGGGTACTAGCTGGGTAGGGGATAAATTGTACCGCCTAAGAATATACCTAAAAAGGGATGCAGAGGCAACCTCATCCCCCAGCCAAGATGGCCTCGCTTACAGCAACACACCCCTCTCTAGGAAAACACACCCCCCACCTAATGTTTTAAGCTATGGGGGTCTCCGGCATCATCCATGCGCTATGAAGGTCCCCCCATAGCCCCCATGATCCGTTCGGTAGGAATCACATGAGGAATTCCCGCCTCAGCACAAATTACAGCCATGTTTACCCCCAAGAGACCCCCCAACCAGATTCTTTTTCGAAGAAGCCATCTAATTCAAATAATAAAAAGAACGCCTCGACTCTGATATATACCTACACAAATACTAAAGACCTAAGTCCCAGGATGCTCGAAAATTGGAGAAAACGGAGTCGATCGTCGGTGGCAGCAGGAAAATGTTAGGGTCGGAGAGAAAAGTTTCAGCACGTTAAGATTTAAAACTTTCGCAAAGTGTAGAAAGTCGAAAAAATGGGTTTTTAGCCTTTTATATATGCATGGCAAACAAATCGTCATAGTTGGATCCCCTCCACTTTCATTTTGACCATACACCTGTAATTTCATCAGTGACGTTAAAACCAAAAGGCACTTACTAGAAATTCAAATCAAGGGCCCAGATTAAGCTGTGCTACACACGCCCTGGATTTGCGTAAGCTTCGTCGGAGGTGAAACATCATCATCATTGCGCATTAAATGCTCACGTAACTCAAACTTTGAAAATTGCCACGCTTCCCAGCTGTTTTTATTGGGAATCAACGTCTTTCAAATCATTAGGGCACGCCTCCCAAGACTTTGCCTCGTGTTCGCTCTCGATGACCAAAGAGGCTCGTTGCTTGCTCCAAGGGCCTCGCCTAGCATCCTTTAGCCTCGTATATGTCTTCGATGACAAGAGAGGCTCAACGCCTGCTCCCAAGGCCTCGTCCCGATCACTAGGCATCCTTACGACTCCAGCTGATAAAAAGGTTCGATACCTGATCCCCAGTTCTCTACCAACTTCAACGTCCACGCATTATATAAATAATCATACCTGGACTTCGGGGACTGTTGTTGCTTGTATAAATAATCGCCTCTGATGGAGCCACGTGGTAAGCGAACGGAGGGCCCTACACTTTACACGGCGATCCTGTGCGTAGGAACCTTTTCATTGGGAAAGAATCAAACCGATCCCTTTAGGTAGAGGCCCCAGAGAGAACTGATCTGGACGAGGCAAATGGCGAGATCCTCAATAGATCTTGCAGTAAAGAGATTGACAAGACAACTCACTGTCACGGCCACCCCTATATATCTAAACGGTCATGTCCTGATTGACTGATTGATGTTCACCATAAGCCCAATTGATCCGGCAAAGCCATGTGCCCCATCATTCAACATGCCTCATTCATCTTACGCAATTATAAATATTAACACTTAGGGCCATTCAAGGCTAATGCAAGTTTAGACTCTTGAATCTTCTCTTCCTACCATTTATATCATTCACATTTCTTATACAAAACCGACCCGTTTTTATTAAATAGAAGCTCGCATAACAAGTTCCCCGACACCTAACCCATTCAACTAACAATTGGTTCAATTTGAACCAAGATTCAACGTGCGTGGACATGAGAAACTTTGGTATCATCATTGGTACAGTTTTTAAGGTCAACAACCTCCATGATCAGACGTCGTAGCTTCATCCCGAACCGTTAGATTTCAGCAGTATTTTTCATCAACAGATCAAAATCCATCCATAAAACAAAAAGCCTCAAACAAGCATTTACTCTCACATAATTACTTTTATAGACATATACATATATATATGCATACATATATACGCGAAATTAATCAGAGAAAAACTATTACCAGATGAACAGGGGCTTTGATGTGCTTGATTTGAAAGGAACTACACTGATTATCCTTGGTCTCATGGTTATGGTGCTTTCTTATGTACTCTCTCTCAACTCCGCTCAACCCTCTCCCGTTCATCGTCTTCTTCTGTTTTCGCTCGGTCGCCGAAATACTCCGCCTCCGTCTTCCTATCACCTGAAAACACTCAACTCAACGCTCAACAACGTGCGAGTTGACTCAGTAGAGGTCGTGTTGAGGGAGCACCGCCATTTTAGGTAATACAGTAGTAGTAACTACACAGCCTGCCGCCTCATCATCATCGACTCTTCTCTCAAAAATTCCAAATATAAAAATACAGCTTCCTCTTTACCAGCCGACTTTTGTTTATATTTACATATAGACCCTTATATTCTCAATTAATTCTTAACTGGTCTCATATTGAGGATCCCAATATTTTTGTCGCGTTAACTTAGCCCTGTTTGTCTTCCTTAAAAACTATTTTTTTTTATTCTCATATTCATTTTCAATTACACGTTTGCACAATAAAATATTTTACACGTAAACTTAAATTTTTTTCTTATCTTTAACTACACATTCTCCAAAATTACTATTCAAAATATCATTTTATTTTTAAATAATAACATCAAACATGGGCTTAATTCTTGACGAACAAGTGTCAACTGTAAAAGTTACAATCGGAATAATAAATTAAGTTCTATGCTTCATAAAGACATGATGAATTCTTACTTAACTTTATGTTCAATTTTTCTCCTCGTGCTAGTTTGCGAGTGCTTATTGTAAATAGTATTTCGTCGTCTTAATATTTACTTTTTGCATAAATTCTATTGGGTGAGCATTTTTTTTCATAGTGCAAAAGAGAAAGTAATGACAAATCTATTATTTAAATGGATGACTCGAAGTAAACCATTCTAAATTGGTGATTTTTCACTTTGTATTTTTGCTTTCGGTAGTATGGTATCAAGTGTTTAATCCAAAACATATTGTACAATAATATTTATGCCAATATTTTTCAAATATTTTAGGTAATTATTATTTGAAGGTTTTCGTATTGAGCCTGATTGAGAAATACTTTTTAAAATAGATTTTGTGAAAAATATTTTTTTTAATAAATATATGATTAAAAGATAAGTGAGATTTATTAATATATGTATAAAATTATTTTATTAAGAAACGGTATGATTGAAAATAAATTTTTTTTTTATAAAAAAAATTAAAGAATATGTACTAATATGGCCTTATTTTAATGCTTTTATTGTTTTATGTTAAATAGTGAGTTGTGAGTGTTGGTTTTGAATATTCTGCCAGGGGGAATGAAGCTCCTTGTGATTCGGCAGTCTTTTTGTCTTTTACAGTAAAGTAATGCCCTTGTGATTTCATCTATTTACGGTTATGGTATTAATTTTGTCTTTATTTTGTTTGTTTACGGTTATGCCGTTTTTACGCTGAAAAAGTTATCCTAAAAAAGACATTTATTTTTTGTCCTTTTCCGCAAGAAATTGTTGTGTAGTTTTTATCGGGTATACGGAAGTTCACGATAACAACGTGGTCCTTCTTTTTCTTTTTCCTTTTCGTTGGGTTTTTTATCGTGAAAAGTAGCTATCAATTAATTCTGTCTTATCTTCATTTATACAGAAATTAAGGGAAAATATGTCAATTCCATGGTCGTTTTACTTGTGAAATTAAGATTTATAATTTCTACGGCGAAAAGTACCCTATTTTTCTGGTAATATAAAATCATATTAATGTCAAATTGATATTAGATTTTATTCGAATTTTCTTCTTAATTCTCTCTCGAATTAAATACCTTATGATTAATACCCTTCAAACAACAATCTAATCATCATCATCCTCAAATCAAAAAAGATCATGAGGTCAATCGATATTCCTCTATTCTTATTCTTGTACATCAAAGACTACAGCCTTATGTTAAACAATTACCTTAAAATCAACTATAAATTTGTCATTTATTATAACCAATTGGCGTTCACGCCTTCGTCGAAATCTCTTCTGCACACATCGGTAGATTCATCTTGTGCATCTAGATATAAAAATAATGAATGTTTTAAAAAAAATTATTAAATTCAAACATAAAATAAAATACAATGACTAGAGCTTATAAGTGAAAGAGAGATTATTATTAATATTTGGTTGGTGCGGGTGGGGGTGGGG
>CAIGRF010096075.1:0-10271 GCA_903798235.1 Fraxinus ornus
ATTATCGTGAATCCTTCTTGTTCCAAACATGGAATCCAGAACCCTTAGCTAACCTATCATCCATGAAACTTTACAATTCAGTCCCTAAACTTTTATAATTGTTCAAGTTGGTCATTTTGTTTACAGAATCGCCAATACAAAATATAAAACTAACAGAATACACCGCACCTAGTGGACACGGAGGTAAAGAAAGCAAAGATGTTCGAATTGGGATAATGACATCCTACCAATTCACCACCTATAGTCAATTTTGCAAACTACTCAAATAATTTCAAATAGATTAGAGATTGACCAAAGTTTTCAAAGTCCTTGATAAAATTAATGATAATGCCTACAAACTAGAATTTCTAGGTGAGTATAATGTGTCTACTACTTTACATGTTGCTAATTTTTTTCTCTTTGATGCAGGTGAAGATTCGAGGATGTAACATTTTGAAGAGGGGATAATGATGAGAATCGTGGAGGGCTGGCTAGCGAAGATCCTTTACATGTTCTAGATGGACCAATAAAAACATCAAAATTAAAGAAATTAAAGAAGCCAAGTAAGGACTTATTCAAGCTACGTGAAGTAAGAGTTCAAATGCAATGATCAAGACATAGAGTTTTAAGATAGGAGTGAAGGAAGAACCAAACTTAGTGACTTTGATTCAAGCTAAAGAGATGGAGCTAATTCGAAAAGCCATGTCCAGGCAAAGCTTTAATTTCATTGCCCATGCAAGTATCAATTTCACAATCCAAGAGCAAAATGGTTTAATTATGCCCACACAATGATTAATACCACGCACGCCCAGGCATGGTACAAAAATCGACAAACGAAATTTAGTTTTTCGTTTTGATTAAAACCATAATTTATTATGTTTATCTAGTTGTTTTACAAATTAATTAGGATTCTTCGAGTCCGCCTATATAAGGCTTTATTCATTGTACAATACATAACACATTTTGAGAGACCAATTATAAAACGAGGATTCACTTTCAATCTTATTACTATCCAGAACTTAACAAAGATTTTCAATCTTTTTGGCTTTCAAATTTTCCAATCTTCATTCTTCATTCAAGAAATCATTGGGTCAATGTTCTTCATCTGATTTTAGCTTTTTTAGGGTTCGTATCAAATCTTGTATGGATTCTAGGTTATATCCTACAATGAGGTTTATATCAGATATTCAATGCATACTCATGGGGTCGTGAGTTATACAATCTTTTGTAATCAACACACGGAGGGATTAGTGAAAGTCATAGAAGTTCTTGATAAATACGAATATTCATACGAATATACGTTATTTATATCCTCGTTGATCTTTCAATCACTTGTACTTCATGTATTTATTATTTTTTGTTTCACAATGTTTTAACCATTGGCTCCAGTATGATTTGTTCCCTATGCTTGCATTTTATGATGTTGTAGCTATGGTTGCACGAGGCTATCTGATAAGTGTATTTATGCACTTATTTGAGGGACTAAAATATCGATATTTGATAGTTCTTTTGAAAAAATATATCCTAAATTGTTGCATATTATGCTATATAGGTAAAACGCAATGGTTGAACGAGAAATTGGAAGAAACAAAATAAAAATCAAGGAAAAATGGCAAAGTCCAAACTTTAAGGACCAAATTGTAAATATTCAATAGTAAATTTGGACCACAAAACGATACTTTAAATATTTCTAGGAGACAATTGGATGGAATTAAAACTCAAAAAGGAATGGAATACGATTATAATATTATCAAAATCAATTTATAATCGTACAAGTTATATTCCAGATTTTTAGTCAAATATTGAGACCTATTTTTAGCATAGTAAATGTCCAAATTGGAAAACTTTTATTCTAGAAATGTTGTATTCCTTTTAGCTAGATTTCTAACACAATTTGAATCGCATCAATCACATATTGAGAGATAAAGTTATAGCCAAAATACTGATTGCTATGCAGAGGAAAAAAAATCCCCGCACGAAGGCAACTTTCGTTATTCGGTTTGAACTCTTTTGAAAACCAATTTAGACTTGGTTTTCAACCAATTTTCTACTCCTAAAAATTCTTAACATTATAATGCATATTAGAGACCTCTCATATACAAATTATACTCTAATACTCATCAATTATTATTATTAAAGGAGGAAAATTTATAGTTTTTGTAAGAGAATTGAAAGGGACTTCCAAGAATTCAATCAAGTAAAGGTTTAAACTAGTTTTTTTGAGCAAGGAAGAAAAGGTACAAGTGGAGATTTATGAAGAAACCATTGAAAATATTCAAGATTCATCTTCATCTTCATCTTCTCAATTTATAAAATATTCGAGTTATGTCTTTCCACTTAAATATGATTTCCTATAATTTCGATATGTTAGGCTAATTTTATACATTGCTAGGATGAGATCAACCCTTGTTATGATATTTTTATTTTTAATTAATTATTATGACTTTAATTTGGTCTTATATGTGGATATTTATTATCATTTTTATCGTTTTTTTCAATTGCTTGATCACCAATTTTAATTGTTAGTGTATTTTATTATTATCGAGAGAGACAATAGGGTTTGAATACAATATAATAAACATTATAAGATTCGATAGATGATAGAGATATACCTTTATGCTTTATATGTGGTTTTAATAGGTATTCTAGAACTTGTTAATTTATTTATCATGTTTGCATATTTCATCGAGAGATAGAAGGGTCAAATGAGGGGAATAGATTTGATCGCTATCGAGAGAGACTTTCAATTAAATTAGGAACATTCACCAATATGAATGATTTCAAATTGTCACTTTAATTGTTACACTAAAAATGAAATAATAAGAGGGATTCAATATTTTAACAATGCATTTCGTATATTTGAGAAACGCATTTACTTTATTTCATTATTTTAATTTATAATTTAGGTATTAGTATAGAAAAAATCATAAAATTTGTTTTCCATTCGATTAAAGTTACAATTAATTTTAACTCGGTCAAACACATAGTTCTCGTGGATTCGACACTCTATCATCATTATATTAATTGACCACGATCCTGTGAACTTGCGGGTTTTCAAAGGATCAAATTTTTGGCACCGTTGCCGATGACTATTGTTTTTTATAAGTTTATTTAAATTTAGCTTTAATTTGAATTTCATTGTTGTTTTAGTTCATTATATTATAAAAACTTTATAGTATTTCCAACTTCCTTTTTCAGGACCTTGTATGTAAAGTTCGAGAACCGGTGATCTTGCTCAATTTGACCCGGAGATCGAACGAACATTCAACTTTCGAAAAAAGCAACTGTTGGAAACACACCAGAAAAAAAAAGAGGAAGATATGATCGGGGCCAATCTAGAAGCAGCACAATCGAATGTGGCTGTACCTAATGAAAATACAAGACTAATGGGGGAGTACATGGTTCTATCGATTGTAGAAAGTCGATCTAGCATAGTATATTTTGTGTTTGGTTGGGTAAACTTCCACTCTGTGATCAACATGTTCCAAAATGCGCTACAATTCTTTGGGAGAGCTATGGAGAGTCCCAATGCTCATATATCAAGATTTCTAGACATGTGTGCAACTATCTAGTATCTAGGGAAGCAATCAAATTGAGACTTTTTCCATACACATTGAGAGATTTAGCCAGAGAGTGGTTAGACACTTGTCCACCTCAGAGCATCACTACATGGAACCAATAAAGTCAGAAATTTCTTAGCAAATACTTTCCACCAAAAAGGATTGCAAAGTTGAGGGACGAGATTACCACATTCCAACAACTGGACTTAGAACATTATTTAGATGCTTGGAAACGATACAACGATTTACTCTGCCAATGCCAACAATACGAATTATAGAAATGGCTTCAGGTGCAGTAAATCTACATTGGTCTAAATCCGATAAGTAGGGCTAATGTAGACTCTACATGCGATGATTCTATTTTAAAAAGAACTACGGATCAGGTATACCAAATCATGGATGACTTGGCATTCACTGTTGCACTTTGACCTACTAAAAGGGTGAGTGGAAAAAAGGTTATTGGAGTATATGAAGTTGATTCTTTGACATTGGCAACATTAGCGCAAAAGGTGGAAAATATGAGTGCAACTCAAACAGCAGGACCAAAATTCAAGCATTGTGAAGGGAATCATGAGAGTGTTGACTACACCGTGGGTAGTTCTTTTGCTCAATCCGTAGAAGATATAAATTATGCTCAAATTTTTCAAAGACAACAATACAATCAAAATCCTCACACTTACACCCAAGCTAGAGGAATCACCCTAATTTCCAATAGAGCAACAATATGAGAGCTCATATTGTGCCCCATGTTTTCAGCAAACTGAAAATAAATTTTTGTTATAAGATCTTGTTACTAAATTGGGAGAGATATCTACCCAACACATGTAAAGAACAGATAAAACCTTGCAAGTTCAGGGAGTTGCCATCAAGAACTTGGAAAATTAGATGGAACAAATAGCGAAAGCACTTTCAGAGAGACTGCAAGGAGCATTGCCTGGTGACATTGAGATAAATTTCAAACAGTGGGTAATGGTAGTGAAGGTTGTGGAGGAAGAACAAGTTAAGGCAATAACTACTTACGGTGGTGTTCAACTGTAAGAGATTAATGTAAAGAGACCAGTTGCTACAAAAGAAGTACATATCACGATTGAGGAACAATTTGAGGAACTTGAGCAGAACAAAGAAGTAGAGACAGAAAGAGTATCAGTGGATCTAAAGGTTAAGGAAACCACTCCTACCACAAAATTTATTCCACCTGTGTCTTTTCCACAAATACTGTAAAAGAGAAAGCTCAATCAATTTGAGAAGATCTTGGATGTACTGAAAAAGCTCCACATCAATATCACATTCATTAATGCAATTTGACAGATCTCGATGTATGTAAAGTTCCTAAAGGACATGATATCTAAGAAAAGAAAACTTCCAGACAAGGAAGAAATGGTATTGACCGAGGAGAGCAGTGCAAGGCTGCAAAATAAATTGCCACCAATTTACCTATTTTACTATGCAAAGAATTTCATTTTAATGATTTATGTAATACATGTGCAAATATAAAATTAATGTCTTTGTCTATTTTCAGGAAACTATGAGTTGGTCAAATGATCGAATGTGACACAGCAGCTGGTAGATAGAAGCATCAGATATCCATGTGGCAAGGTTGAGGATGTGCNTTGATATACCCTGTGGACTTCCTTGTTATGGACCTCGAAGACAACCACGATATGCCAATTAACTTAGGTCGTTCCTTTTTAGCAACAAGTCGAACTTTGATTGACATAAAGAAGGGCGAGCTGATTGTGAGGGTGGAGGACACACACGAGATTTGTAAATTACATAATCCACATAAACAACCAATAGTCCTAGAGGAAGCCAAATATGTTGCTGAAGAAGTTCAACAAGGGTCAAATGAGACAAAACTTAAACGTGTAGGGAGTCTTGCTCGAGAGGCGAATAGAGAGCTCAAGGTTTGGAGGGTAAAAAAAAAGATATAAAGCTGAAAATTGCAAGGAGTGTATGTCTACAGGACTCCAACACAAACCACCATGATTAGTGCCTTCATACAGTCTAGCTAAGGATTATAAATTAAGCGTTTGTTGGGAGATAACCCAATTTTCTAACCACCATGTAGTGTTATTCTTGACTTATAGGTTGCATTAGTTATATGCACGTTTAGATTTAGTTTGGGGGTCATTTTCATCATTGACACTTAGCCTAGTTAAATGAAAATATTAATGAGTCAAAATGAGTTTTCTTTTTATTCTTTTGATTGTTTTCTTCCCCTCTTGATAGGTGACATGTATATTGACATTGGAAGGAGTTTAGCAAAGTACAAGTTGGAATAAATTGATAAATAGATCATAACACATTCAACAGAAAAATTCGGGGAATACCGTTTTTCTTTTCTTTCCCATTCCCTTGATTTCTTACTTATGCCTAATGACATTTAGAACAATGTCCGTTTTAAGTTTGGAGAAGTGACAAACTTTGAGTTTTTACTCTTCGTGTGTTTTTTCGTTATTGATTTAGTATATAATAGAAAAATAAAAAATAAAAAAGATTTGAATAAAAATTCAATAAACATATATTTTCTTGTTTTAGGTTGTGTGCTCGTGTGGGTTAGATAATCTAGCTTGAAATGATGATTAAATTTGAGATTTGGTGTTGATTTATGAATGGGGGATAGGCTGCATGCTATATTGATTGATGTTGAACCCTACAAGGTTTGACATTATACGAGCACTAGAATTGAGTTTTACATCATGATGCAATAAGTTGATTCATATACTGGATAGGTTGATAGATTGAAAATAGATGTTATACCCAAAATTATCATAAATTAATGATCCTTAGACCAAATTTATTATAGTTTGGGGATGATTTTACAGTTGTAGGAAGATACGGATGTAAACTGGGATTCCTAGTGTGAAAACTTATGTGTGGATTGTCTTAGATTAATAGGATAAAATTTGACAAAAGTCTTAAGTTAAAGGTCAATTTGACTAGAAAGGTGTTTAATGAAGGTTGGCGATCAGAAGATACATGGATAGAAGGTAGACAAATATATATATATAAAAAAACAACTCTTTGTAGCATTCATGACTCAATTAAACTTGTTAGGGTAATTACAACCCAGTATCCTAAAATCCTATAATATGTGAGTCATCGACTAAAAGCTCGTTACATAGGTCAATAGAAAGGTTAAGGGAGAAAGAGTGCAAAAAATGAAAATAAGAAAAAAAAAAAAAAAAAACAGGTGCATAAAATAGAAGACACGGCAAATTTCATGGTTAAGCCCCCCACCCCCACACTTATTTGAGAAGACTTGACTTTTGATGATGGATTATTAGCCAAGTTTAGTCCTAAAGGTCAAAGTAATCAAAGAATCGGAAAACCCTTGTTTATTGATAAGTTGGCTTACAATTAATAGAGTCTACCTAAACTAAACTGTGTGAGGATAGTAATAAAAAATTCAACCTTAAATTGCACACCAAGAAAAGAGTAAAAAGAATAAGTTTGGTGATGTGTGAATCATATGAGATTTGAAAGGATATATTTGACCACAGAGGGTTGGGAATTGATGCAACTTGTAAATTTTCGATTGTCTACTTAGTTCTTCACACACACTTGTCAGATTTGTATTGGAAGAGTAGCTATTGATTTGATATTGTGGCTTTGAAATAGTTTATAGATCTAATATGGTAACTTCAAATTTTGAGGTAAAAGCTAGATTTTCTAACCAAATATTTTTGGATGCTTGTGTGTTTGTTGTTATTTAGGTTATAGTTTTGTTTGAAGACAAACAAATACTTAAGTTTGGGGTATTTGATAAGTGTATTTTATACACTTATTCGGGGGCCTAAAATATCGATATTTGATAGTTATTTAAACAAAATATATCCTAAATTTTTACATCTTATGATATATATAGGTAAAACTCAATGGTTGAACAATGAATTGGAAGAAACAAAAGAAAAATCAAGGAAAAACAAAGTCCGAATTGTAAATATTCAATAGTTAATTTGGACCACAATATATACTTTAAAGATTTCTATGAGACAATTGGATGGAATTAGAACTCAAAAATGAATGGAATATGATCAAAATACTATCAAAATCAATTCCAATCTCACAAGTTACATTCTAGAATTTTAGTCGAAAATTAAGACCCAGTTTTGGCATAGTAAACGTCCGAATTGAAAACTATTTCTAGTAAAATTGTATCCATTTGAGTTAGATTTTCAATGCACTTTAAATCCCCTCAGTCAGATATCGGATGGGAAAGTATGGCCAAAATACTAACTACTATTCAGAGAAAAAAATTCGCGCGCGAAAGTAGCTTTTTTTATTCGATTAGAACTCTTTTGAAAATCAATTTGGACGTAATTTTCAACCAATTTTCTACTCCTACAAATACCTAACAGCAGGATACATATTAGAGATTTCTCATATACATATTATACTCCAATATTCATCAATTATTATCATCAAATAAAGAAAATTCATAGTGTTTATGAGTGAATTGAAGGTGACTTGCAAGAATTCAATCAAGTGAAGATTCAAACTTGTTTTTTGGGCAAAGAAGAGAAGGAGCAAGTAGAGATTCATCAAGAAATCATTGAAGATATTCAAGATCCATCTTCATCTTCTCAATTTATAAAAAATCTGGGTTATGTCTTTCCACTTAAATATGATTTCTTGTAATTTCGATATATTAGACTAGTTTTATACATTGTTAGGATGAGACCAACCCTTGTTATAATATTTTTAGTTTTTAATTAGTTCTGGTTTGATTTGTGGATGTTTATTATCGTTTTTGTTTTCAATTGCTTAATCACCAATTGAATTGTAAGTTAATTTTATTATTATCGAGAGAGACAATGGAGTTTAAGCATAATATAATAAATATTATGAGGTTCGATAGAGGATAGAGATACATCTCTATACTTTATATGGTTTTAATANTTTTATCGAGAGATAGAAGGGTCACATGAGGAGAATATATTTGATCGTTATCGAGAGAGACTTTCAATTAAATTAGGAACATTAACCAACATGAATGATTTCAAATTGTCACTTTAATTGTTACACTAAAAATGGAATAATAAGGGGGATTCGACATATTAACAATGCATCTCACATATTTGAATAACACATTTACTTAATTTCATTAGTTTAATTAATAATTTAGATATTAGTATAGAAGAAATCACAAAATATATTTGCTATTCGATTAAAGTTGTAATTAATTTCAACTCGGTCAAACACATAGTTCTCGTGGGTTCGACACTTCATTCATCATTATATTATTTGACCACGATCCCGTGCACTTGCGAATTTTTAAAAGATCACTATCCTACTGATTGACTAATGCTTCACGAGGCTATACTATTGATTGACAAATGCTTTACGAGGAAACTCACAGAGAATTGATTGAGGTTGTGAAATTGAACAATAGTTCAACAACCAACACAATTAGAGACCTTTGATTTCTTGAACCAAATTCAGGTAATCATTCCCATATGACTCGAACATAAATCGTATATTTTCTACATTCAACTCAATGGTTAGATACCATTTTTAATGTACAAGATTGTAAGTTTTTATGCGGAAAACTCTAGAGGTGATGGTCTCAAGCATCATGGTTGATCGTTCATAGTGGTTAGGCTCAATCCAAAGGCCCGCCTTGACAGGTTTGCAAACGTCCTTCCCGTGTTATAAAGCATTGTTGGTGCACTTGAAGAGCTGCATGAATCACTAGAAACTTTGTTTCTAATTTTGTAAAAGTTTGACGACCTAAAAGCTCTAAAAAAATTAAAATTCGAATTCAAATACTGATAATTTAATTGGAGATTTGAGCTGTTCTATTATCACGGAAAAGAAAGCATATAAAGATGCTTCAAGGCATTAACTTGCCTCATTGGTGTTAGAGAAAATTACCTTGAACTTATAAAAATCAGGTTATAGTTATTTTTTTTTCAAAAATCAAGTTATAATTATTTTTATAATTTAAAAACCTTTTTACACCCAATTCCAACCATACCTACCCACTTTCATATATATTTGTGTACATGGATCATAACAACCCACCCACGTAAATATCTTCTCATTAAAAACTCTGTATATTTTGAAAATGAAAGTCTCTCTCTCTCTCTCTCTCTCTCCATAATAACTCTCCATTTCTATGTTGTACAATCTATCTCTCTCTACATTTTGAAAAAGAAATTCACTCTCTCTCTACAAATTTTTTTTTATCTCTCCATACAAACACAAATGCAACGCTGAAATGTTGGGTGGTAGTGGTTGTGCAAATATGCATGATGGTGGTGGTGCAAAACTACAACACTAGTAGGGTGCGGTGGATATATGGTGCATTCTTGTCGAAGGTAAGGGCTGCAATAATGGCCATTTTTTTGTCTGCCTCTCTTTGATTGCCGGAGGTAGTGGGGATACAAGGGGATGTTGTGAAAACAAGTAGCTACCGTGCAGTTGTGCGGTGTTGGTGCGAGGATCAATATTTGACCTCGTGTATGGGATCTAGGTCAGGGGCGGACGCAGAACTTGAACGTTGGGGGGCACAATCGAACTTTCAAAGAAGTTGGGAGAACTTTTACAATAAAAAATTTACGTCCAAAAAAACATACCCCATGTAATTTTATATCCGAAAATTTACATGGGATAAGACATTTTTGGATGTAAAATTTTGAAAATTTTTAAAAATATCCTAATAAAATGATAAAAATGACATTGAAAAATTTGTATTACAAAAATAATAAACGTTAATGAAATAATTGA
>CAIGRF010096075.1:26595-46218 GCA_903798235.1 Fraxinus ornus
TTAGAAACTTATTTATTGTATGTTAACAGACAATTTGAGAAAAGAAACTTTCTTTTACTTAAAAATAAGAACAGATTAAGTTATCCAATCATGTTTGGACAAAATTTAGTTAAAAGTAACTTTACTTTTTTTAGGCTTAGTCAAACATGCTCTTCATTGTGTGCATTGCTAACTTGCACAAATAGATACCATATAGTGGCAACTGTAATTTGTTTTGTGTGATTTGGGAATTTTGGTTTAAACATTAGTTCTGTTTTGTATTTTGCTTATGTGCAGTCGACCCTGGCTTTGCTATTGGATTCTCCACTCAATTGCCTTGTTGCGAGATTGTGTTGATGACAAACTGGAAAATGATTGCATTGATTTTCTTAGTCGTTGCCAGGTTTATATTCTTTTTCTAATTTAGTGGCCAAATATGGATAGATGCTTGCACGTGACTGTGTGTGTAGAGAGAAAGATTTTGTCTTTCAGTAAGATATGGAATTGATTCACTTATAGTTGGTCATACACTTTACTAAACCAGAAGCACACCTCTACTAGAACTCAAAAATTGCAATACTGTGTTTGGGGGCAAGATAGGGGTCTCGCTGTTGAAGTTAGAAATGTTTCATTTCTAAATTGTACGAACCTTTACAAATTCTTATCTAAAAGATGCAGTTTGATACAGTCAAATGTGTCGAGAAAGAAGACACAGAACCAAGTAATTTCCAAAAAACCAGCTGAGGAAAGCCTGCAAAAGGTTGGGTTACCAGTTGGAATAACTATCCTAAGCAACATTCGTTCCAATTTAAGCAATGACGAATGAAAATATTCATCCACAGGCTGGCTGCTTCTCTATACTCGTCACAAATAAATCAACGTGAATGAGTCTTATTTTGAATCTTCTTATTTACTATAGTATTCTTTGGAGTTGATTCTTTTCATAAAACTTTGAATATTAATCCTGTCTTGGGGTACAGTATCTTCAATTTCTTCCCAGTTTTGTCAATTTCTTTTACCTTGACTGTTTTTTAAATTCCGGTTCTGTTTATTGTTACTGACAGGATCCAAAAGGTGGATATGGTGGTGGACCAGGTCAGGTAGATTAATTTTTTCCAATTTAGATATTGTGTTACTTATCGTATTGAAAGAATTGCCTCTTCAATGCCATGAGTGCTTTATTTTTCTTTAAGCTTAAATTCCCTAACCTTTTCTTTCTCTATTTCAACTTTAATACATGAACTCACTCATTTGATGTCAATGGTTGTCATTGTCTGTTATCTTCAATGTTCTTTTGATATGTTTTTGTCTCCATCTTCTACTCTTTCTGTTTGGTAGAGTTCCACGTAAATCATTCCTTGTACTGAATATTTAAACAACGAGCTTCGTTTTGGAAAGTTGCAAATTTGGCATAACTGGTTTTATATTGTCATTCAATGAACTCTTACGGGTTTCTTTTTCATTTAAACAGTTGTCTATCAATTGATCGTTTTCTGAGCATTCATTAGTTTTGCCTGCTAAAAAGTATGCAGCAAAAAATTGATTTATAAATAATAAATAGAGGAAAGATTTGCATCTACTCTTCATTTGTCTCGAAGGGAAATAAAGGAAGTCCTTTGAAGGAAATTGGAATTTCATTTTTGACATCCTTCTTGAAACTCTGCATCCTACAAGAAGACACTTTCCTTTCTTTAAAAGAACTCAAGTGTTGGTATAAAATTTATTTGAGTTATATTAACTGTTTTTCTAGAAATGTTAAGCATCTGACATAAGTACCTATTTTCTTGGAGTAAGATTTCTTTAATTGATTCCTCATATAACAGTGAACCTCTTTCTACTTATTTTCAGATGCCTCATCTCGCAACAACTTATGCTGCAGTCAATTCACTTATTACGTTGGGTGGTCATAGATCTCTGTCATCAATCAATAGGTGGTCACATTCTATGCTGTTATCTTGCATTCCTGTATTGCTGGTAATCAATTTTGACTTCGGTTTCTTAATGTATTCCAGAAGAACATTATATGATTTTTTGCTGCGAATGAAGGACAGAAGTGGTGGCTTCAGGTGTGACATAATGTTCATAAGTATATAGAGCAATGTTAGATTGTTAGTTCTTTAATAGGAGATGACCAATTTTTAAGTTTTTTCCAAAGTTATTTCATATCATCATATGGTCATCCTATAAAACTTTAAATTCTCTCTTTATCTACACGGACACAACGATTTGCTTTCTTATGCATTTGTGTTCTCGATCATTAGCTTAGGTGTGAGTAGGATAAGAAATCACTTGAATACAGATATACACACCCATTGTCTCGCACTGTTTTCTCGATCTTTGACCCTCACACATTCATGCAGATGTGTGCTAACACTTGTATGCACCATTCATGTGCTTTTTATGCGCTCAAGTTCTGGAGTCTGATTACATTCAACGTGATCTTTTGTGCACTTACATTGTCTATCTATATCATTTCCTTCAGGATGCATGATGGCGGGGAAGTGGATGTTCGTGCCTGCTACACTGCTATATCTGTAAGTTACAGTTCTATTTAATATGTAACAGTTAAGTTGCATGGTAATTGAAATAATCCTGAATGCGTAAAAGAATATTAACTTTGTAGAATGGATGGTAGCCAGAAGATATTTAAAAAAAAAAAAAAGAACTAATAAAAAGCCATTAGTTATCTAAATAATAATTTTATACATAACTGTGCATGGCTACCAAAAATGATTGGTTAAAATTGTAATATGAGGACATACTTGTATGCAAGATCTTATTTCTACATTTCAAGTCATAGGCTTCATATATTTCTCGACAAAATTTCGTCCAGGACATGGTACAATATATGTAGGCGTAAAAGCTATGTATGTTATTCACATTTATGTGGTCAATATATTTTAAGTGGGCGGTAAAGATATAAAACAAGTGGTCAAACAGACAAAAAATTAACAATTAGGAAAGTTTGGCTGCCCAACTTATGGGTACTACCTCTATGGTTTAAGAAGTTACAAGTTCCATGTGCATTTTTCAGTTAAAGCTAGATCCAACTTGTTGGCCTGGTCTCACGGCTCTTCCTCATTGCACACTTAAAAAAGCATAATGGTCAGACTTGGGTTCAATCTGCTGGTGAACTGCTATGAGTGACTTGCTCTCTAGTTCGGATAACTATGGTTTTATGGTTTTATTCAACTTTTTTACGCTCCATGACTGAATAGAACATCAATTTCTTGTCTTATGAGGTTTAGATGGTAGAACAAAAATGTATAAATGGTAACTGTCTTTTTCATTATGGAATGCTCCTTGTCCATTGATGTCTTAAATATTTTTGAATTAATTAGGTAGCCAGTGTTCTGAACATTTTGGATGATGAGCTGACTCAAAATGTTGGAGATTACATCACGAGGTTAGTTTTGATTGTTAGCTTGATATTGTCTCCGACCTTAAGCTTATTCATTTTTTTGGTCATGCTGTAATTCAGCTTTGTTCTTCTGTTTGCATTTGCTTGGATCTGTCTCGGGATATCTAATCTAAGCATAAAAAAGTGCCTCAATAAGCACACTCTTCATTATATGCATAATTTTTGAAGAGGTTTATATTAATTGCATCAACATTTGTATAGCCAGACTTCCTAGTTCGTTCTAAATGCATCGCTGTATTCTCCCTTAAATATAATATTTTATTAATTTCTGAATTGCAAGATTAATTTCAGTCATGAACTGTTGGAATTTTCCCTTCCTGCTAACATGTGCATGTTTTTGCTTGTTAGGATCACTTTACAAAAGACTATATCAACTGTGGAATTTTCCGATCAATTTAACATAAATTTGCAAATATATTTGATGGTAATTTTTATACGTGAACCAGTAGTATTTAATTGAATTCCATTAGTGGAGAGATACGGTGTAGATTCTTCTGGTGGTAAGGTTCTGTTGTGATGCTGCGAACATAGAATTGTAATGTATTTTTACGCCACCCTTATTGAGTGAATAGGTCCACTTTGATGAGGAGGTTTGGAGCCAAGATATTATTGTTCCAGTGCAGGCGGTTGTTAATAAAGGTAAAAAAAAAATAAAAAAAATGTAATAACTAAACAATACTAAAATGGCATACCTTACAATTGTTCCTTTCGAGCTTTCATACTTTGATATCGAGTCCTTAGTCTAGGATCCATGGGAAGTTGTGCAGCATCAAAATATTCTCTATTTGATATCTCGCATCAACACTCTCTACAACAGATTTTCTTTTAAGGAATTTCTCTAGACCGTTTCATACTGAAACAAACAAACAAATGATAATTAGTCGCTTGAACAAGAAGAGCAGTGCGAAAATAAAATCTGGTGAAAATTCCCAAATTTACAAGAGAATGTAGCTTATGAAGGAATTGATAATTTAATCATCAAGGTAAAGGGAATTCTTTCTTCCTCTTCCTCATTGACTTAATTTTATTATTTCAAATGATGCAGGAGTCGAAAAGTTATTTCCCCTTAATTCTTAAATTGTTCTTTCTTTCTCTTCCTTACTGGCTACTGCCTGAATTTCAAATTTTCAATATCTCAAAACATGCAAATTGCAGTCTGCAGAAATATAAATTCTATCTTAACAATATATAAGTGACTGCAAATTTTAAAAAAATCGCAAAAAAGAAAAGAACACAGGATTTATTTACCTCAACTAAGTCCTTACTAGTAGCTAAATAGCTTGGAGACTTGGACTTTGGAGAATTGGACTTGGAGCCTAGAAGGAGTGAAGTTGCCGGGAAGGGTTTTCAAATTGTTGGCGCACTGCTTGACGCTTATCTGTTTCTTCATTCATCTGATGCTTTTTTTTTTTTTTTTTTTCCCGTAAGGGGGTGGGGTGGGGTGTTTAAGGTTAATGGGTAAGGTTTCAGCTTTAGTTGGATTATTTAGTTGGTCCATTTAAGGATGTTTCAATTTTTATTTTTTTATTTAATGGGGACTCTCGACTTTATATGGCTCTGCCCCTGTTGACAAGGATCCTTTATGTAGTCACTTATCAGATCTTGTTCAATGAGACATTCGCTATTCTATCGAATATCTTCTAAGTGTAAGCTTTTCAGCTTAATTGTCTTCAGAAAATTTCAGGAGTGAGATTAAGCCCTTGTTTGGTTTGGATTTAAATCCAATTAAAATCTCAATTCAAAGTTAACAATTAATTTTAAGCACACGTTTTATGGGACCCATAATTTTTCAACCACACGTTTCATCAACTTTTTTCAAATCTACTAAAAATCTGATTTTAATCTCTACCAAATAGGGGCTAACAATTGCTTTGATTGAATAAAAAATCAGTCAAAACTAACAACAAGGTTACAGAAGCGTATTTTGTTTGAATACTAACTCTGCCTTGTTATGCACAAAGTTGGTCCTGCAGTAAATCTTTGTAGTCACTTGTACTCTTTGTTGGGTACTTAGAGCATTAGTGAATCTCACATGATGTTGTTACTTTAAGAGGCTGAACGTATAATTACATCCTGCAGTTGCCAGACTTATGAAGGGGGAATTGCTGGTGAACCAGGTTCTGAAGCTCACGGTGGGTAAGTTCTATACCATACAGGCACACACAACCTAGTAGTTCATTTCCGTGATTTTTGCAGCAAACTACTGTTGAATGTTAGTATACTATAGTTTGTATGGTCACTTATGTTTCTTGAATAGATGGTTGTACGTGCTTCGTAGCTTCCCCCCTATATTCATGTTTATGCAGTGAAGTCCTTTCAATCTAACCATTATTTGTTAGGTACGCATTCTGTGGTTTGGCTGCAATGATTCTAATCAACGAGGTTAATCGTTTGGACTTGCCTGCCTTAATTGTAAGTAGATCATCTTTCTTTTTCTTGGGTTTTTATGAGGTTCTTTCTACCCTCCCGTTTCTTGCAGTTCTATTGGTCAAGTGTTACACTTTTAGATTCTGACACTGGAGCATTTTAATATGACAACAAACGATTAAAGAACAAGAGAAAATGAGTCCAACAAGAGAAGTATTGAGGGCAAAGAAGAAAATCAATTTATCATATATTCAAAGGCCATATTAAAATGAATAAACCATCTATTTATATTGCAAATAATTAAAATAAATAGAACTTCTAATAAGCTAGAACTTTATCGAATTATTAAAACTAATTAAATTTAATTAAAATAAGCCCCTGTTTGTTCAGCATTTTTGGCCCAAAATGTAGAATTTTTTTGTCCGTTTTTTTCAACACGTGGGGCCCTTTATCACACATTCAAGTCAAAAATGACGGCTGGACAGAGAAGAAACGGTCACATTTCTTATACATTTGAGGCAAAAATGCAGAACAAACAGGTTCTAAGTATACTTTGAATTAAACTTTAATTTATAATCTTATCCAAACTCTATCTTTATTCTTTATATATATTTATCATATCTCTATCTTCATCATTTCTCCTTGGCCAAGAGAATTTTACTTTGACGAGGTCAACAGAAACTTCTCACCAAGAAAGAAGATCTTTCTTCTTGACCAAATAATGCAACATATCACATGATGACAATTGACCTTACAAATCATCTCCAAGAATATGATTGACCAAGGGGGGAGGATCCTTCCTTCTAACCAAGTAGCGATGGGTAACTCCAAAAAACAAAAAAATTATATATCTCCTCTTCAAAAATTTCAATTAACTGCCCATAATGAGGAGCACAAGGGACTATCACTGTAGACTGGTCTGAAAAAAAAAATAAAAAAATCCGAGGCAATGGACCTTTATAAGGAAAAAAAATCTATGAAATAATACTTTCATTCGAGTGTGATGGCAAGTCAAATAGATTATCTTTATTTGAGTGAGCCAAAGTCCTTTTCTTAACGTGTTTAGGAAACTAGGTCAAAGAGATACAATAAAGCAAATGGTAATTTGAGTCCTTGGGCTTATACTAATCAAAATGAAGCAAAAAAATTATGGTTGGAAATAACTCTTTTTTATCTTGGCATGTAATTTAGGGAAAATTGACAACAAAAAGAGCTAATAAAGTGTGTCGGTGATTAGTAGGCAATATTCGAATATCGATAAGAAGAGTACGTAAGCATTGCCTTGAAAAAAAAGAGGTCACTTGTAAAAATATTACTCATTTGAGTTAACACCAAAACAAATTCAACGTGAGAGTCATGCAAAAGAGTAGGCGATGTCAATTTTGGCACGAGGTCGATGACACATAAAATGTTTGATTTTGGTAGCAATGCTATATGTAATTTTCCAACTATGTCAGTTTTAGGTGTTTCGACTATAGATATAATCACGATAGGGGACACAATACACTAATCAGAACTCTCATCCTCTATACAAGTAGAGGAAACAAATGTACTATAATCATCTAAACAAACCTCCCTAAAGAATTTATAGATTATGACAAATAATATTTAATTGTGTCAACACACTTCTCAAAAAGTCTTTCTACCACATTCATTGCAACATGATAAATCTTCTTATTTTTTCTTTTTCACACTATTCAAATGAAGGGTAATCAAATCCAAATAGAGATTCACTTTCTTCCAATACAAGGGTCATAATTGTCTATATGGATGTGAAGATATTTCCTATATGAATTTCACTTGGGGCTTAAAGAAAATGATAGAACATGTTGATTATCATATACTCAAAGTCTAGATCCAACATGATGATGCGGTATCTCGCATTAGCCATAGTCCCAAGTATCCTAACTCCCTTAGCATACAAGTTGGTGGATTTTTGAGAGATTTAAATGATGATATAATTAATGAAAAAATATCTCATTGTCTCATCACTATAAGAGGTATCGGGTGCTGTAATACAAAATATTTCACTAAAGCAAGAGACAACCGCTACTTGTATAGCAATATTTGGATGTTTTAAGAGCGCATCGTAGATCAATGCTATGATAAGTAAAGAAAGAGATGCGATGATGGAAACAATAGGTAATTGGTCCACTTGTGAGAGACAATCCTCAATTTGTTTACGTAAAGATAGGAGTTCATAAAAAGGTAAAAAACTTCGAAGAAGGTTTTTTTTTTCAACAATTGATTTTTCTATATATAGGAAAATAATACAAGTACAAATCTGATTTTTTTTTACATAAATGTAGACAAGCTTAAATACCTAAATAAAAGTAAAATTTTAGATATAAGAAATTTGTACCTCAGGAATTAAAAGAGCCAAATGGTGTCCAAATTATCATCTTCAAACTCACACAACCATGGTGGAACGGTGGGTTGAAATTGAGTTTGTCAAACGTTTGATTTAATCGAAAGGAACAAAAATTAAACATGGATGCTGGAAAAAAAAAAGTAGCAAATTTTAATAGTATCCTCGAACCGTAACGATGAACAATTTATTTATTTTTCTTTTTTTTTTTTGGAATAAACTAAAATAGAACAAAATTTTATTACTTGAACATTTGTATTTGTGCAATTGACTATGGGGTCTGGTTAGGTTTTTGATTGGATATTGATGGGTTGGGTTTTTGTGAGTATTGGGCTTTGATGTGGGATATTGTGGTTTGGTCTTGAATGTAGGATGTTGGTTGGCTTGTATATATGGGTGTGTGGGTATAAATATTTCACTAAGGACAACCGTTACTTGTATAGCAATATTTGGATGTTTTAAGAGCTCATCGGAGATCAGTGCTGTGATAAGTAAAGAAAGAGGTGTGATGATGGAAACAATAGGTAATAGGTCCACTTGTGAGAGAAAATCCTCAATTTGTTTATTTAAAGATAGGAGTAAATAAAAAGGTAACAAATGCTGAAGAAGGTTTTTTTTTAATATAAGTACAAATCTGATTTTTTTTTTTCATAAATGTAGACAAGCTTAAATACCTAAATAAAAGTAAAATTTTAGATATAAGAAATTTGTACCTCAGGAATTAAAAGAGCCAAATGGTGTCCAAATTATCATCTTCAAGCTCACACAACTATGGTGGACCGGTGGGTTGAAATTGAATTTTTCAAACGTTTGATTTAATCAAAAGGAACAAAAACTAAACATGGATCCTACAAAAAGTAGCAAGATTTTTTCTCAGATGAATAATAGCCTTAAACAGGAACGATGAACAATTTATTTATTTTTCATTATTTTTTTGGCATAAACTAAAACGAACAAAATTTTATTACTTGAACATTTGTATTTATGCTGTTCACTATGGGGTCTGATTAGGTTTTTGATCAAATATTGATGATAGTGATGGGCTGGGGTTTTGTGAGTGTTGGGCTTTGACGTGGGATATTGTGGTTTGGTCTTGGATGTAGGATATTGGTTGGCTTGTATATATGGGTGCATGGGTATAATTGGGTTAGGGTATATTAGGCCTTGGTCGTGGTTGTAGTTTTGAAGTGTGGATTGGGCTAATGGATAAATACGCTTGGGTAGTGGATAGGGTTGGTTTGTGGATGGGTGTATATTGTGTTTTATTAAACAAATGGGCAGCAACAATTATTAAAAGTCGTAAACAAAACGAAATTGTTTTCTTTCCGAAACTAAAGACAGCAACTAAACAAGATGAATTATTGTTATGATTTTTTTTTATTTTTTTTTTCTCTTTCTTGGATGGAAACTGTTGATTGGTTAAGGTTTGTGGATTTTTGGATTTGAGAAAGAAAGATGCAGATCAAAGGAGAACGACTTGTTCTGATATCAAATTGACACATGAGCATATTAATTTGACAACGAACAATTAAAGAATAGGAAGAGAAAGGGGTCCAAGAAGAAAAAAATTGATGGCAAAGAAGATAATCAATTTATCATATATTCAAGAGGTTTCTACTATAATGAATAAGCCCTCTATTTATAGAGTAAATAATCTAAAACTAATGGAACTTTTGATCAACTAGAACTTTATTGAATTGTTGAAACTAATATAATCTAATTAAAGTAAACGTACTTTGAATAAACTCTAATTTAAAGTCCTATTTAAACTCTTATCTTTATTCTTTATCTTTATCTTTATCCTATCTTTATTTCCATCAGAACTTCGAACAATTTTAGTTCAGTGAACTTCAGTTGTCTCCATGAAGTGTGTACGGTCAATATTCACGTATGAAAGCTGTTCGATCTGTTTCTCTCCAAATTAGAGATGTACTTTCTGAATTCTTGATTCTATCTGCTTGACAGGCAATAACAATGTAACATTTGACTTTTAGTTAATGAAATGTGCGTATGAATTAGACTTGTGTCAGGGTGTGAAATATTGGAATCATATGTGTGTGATTATGACTTTCATGGAGTATCTGTGCTTTGTACCTCTCCTTTCTTGCCTATTTGTTTCAAGGACAGAAACATCCCAAACTTATGGATTGTACTTCATAATGTGAATTGGTAAAATTTGGTTGTAGTAGTTATTGTTGACGATCATGATGATTATTCTGATATTAATCCTTGCCCCTATGTGAGCGTGTGTGTGTGTATGTGTGTTGGGGGGTGGGTGGTTGATGAGTGGAGTCTGTTCATGCACATTGTTTACCATAACAAGTATAATTATAACGAGGTTCATATTCTCCATCACCCATGTGCTTATGTGATTATATATCCTGGTTTCATTGGCTCTGATGCATTGGTAGGTTAATGACAAAAAATAATACTATAATACGAGTTGTATACTCCTATACCCAGCTGTTATAATATTCTGTTGTATTGGATGATGTGATGTATGTTGATTATTATTGCAGAACTGGGTAGTATTCAGGCAAGGAGTAGAATGTGGTTTTCAAGGTAGAACAAATAAATTGGTCGACGGCTGCTATTCCTTTTGGCAGGTGAATGGCATTTGCCAGTTTCGTATAAGTTATATCTAATCAAATGTCAATAAGGTAGAAGGTATATTCCCTGCCTCTCCCCCATTTTTTTAATATGCAAATTGGTATTTTCATTGGCTTTCATGCATTGGTAGGTTAGTGAACTCCCTTGTGATTTTCTATTGATCTCCATGTGTTTAAAAAGTAGGGAGATTGGTTTCTAAAATTATGCAAATTACCGTCTTATTGACTGGATGTGTGTCAGAAGTCAGAACATATGAAAACGGTTTTTACACATCTTAATTAGAGCAACAATAATGCATTCTTTTGACTGAACTTGATTGTTGAATGATATAAGTGATTAGTGGAGACAAATCATGAGGGAAAAATCCATGGCCAACACTAAAAGTAAAATCAATGAATGTAGGGGGACACTGGGCTTGATCTTTTGAGTTTTGACTCTACAAGAGTAATTCTCCTAATTGTGAAACACAAGTCCTAGTTTTCACCTTTCTAATGTCACCACGGGTAATATTCCTTTGACCTATATAATAATTTAGAGCACGTGTACCTCCGGCCATGGTACATCACCTACCTTTATATGGAAATAAGTATATTTAAAGCATGTTTTGTATAGAGTACTAAACAAGATTTTAACTTCTATTTCTTCTTTAATTTTAATATTATTCAGTACCATGTCATCACCCTACCAAACAAACCATTAATGCACTAAGATGTAATAGATATTCCTATTATTTTTACACAGGGAGAAGTGGTTTTTGTACCTGGGGAAGGTTGTTTTCATAGATGGAAGGGTGACATACCGCTGCCAGTGTACAAATTAGTTGTCTATAATATGTTCATTTATTTGTAATACTTGACTTCTGACCAGGGAGGAGTGGCTGCACTGATACAACGACTACATTTGATTGTTAATGATCAAATGGGGCTGTCCAATGTCTTAGAATGCAAGTGCAGTACTGATAGTGACATTGATTCAATAAATTCAGATATTTCTGCAGAGGAACAATGTTTAGAGGGTACATCTTCCCATGTAAATGAGGTGTTCCAAATTCAGGAAGATGGTAAGAAACCCAAAGGAAAACAAATAGTCTCTAAGATTGGCCTCTCTTTTGACTGATTTGCTATATCTCACTCCTTTTTTCTATGTTCCTTTGACTCATCTTTTGGGCCCTATTTTTCATGGCAGAAATGATCTAGTATTGCTTTTTTGTTCCTCAGCTGCAGGACAATCCAATTCATCTCATCCAGCAGATGTAAACAATGTTGGTTACAATTTTATCAAAGGACACGTACACCTTAAACCTCTTTTCAACAGCATGGCATTGCAACAATATATTCTTCTTTGTTCACAGGTATTTTGGTTTCCTGTATCTTGTAATTGAGTTGCTAGATATGATTTATCAACTGAGAAATTCCTCCATAGGCTATGAATGTCCACATGAAAAAACAAGGAACATCAAAAAGAAAGACAAGCAGAATATAAGTGGAATACATACTGGGTGTGTTTGAGTCACATTATTTTGAAAGAATGTATTTTGGAATAGTAGATTGATGGAGAATGTGTGATTGAAAAAGAATGAAAAGTTATTGATGTGATGAAAAATATTATTTTATTGAAGAATGTGTGGTTGAAAATGAGTAGAAGAATGAGAATTGAAAGTTTAATGCGGCTCAAACAGGGGCTTAATATGAAACCATACTCGTAAGATTTATAGGAATACAACTGTGGAGAAAGAAAATATTTAGGGTGTGTTTGAGCCACATTATTTTGGAAGAATGTATTTTGGAATAGTAGATTGATGGAGAATGTGTGATTGAAAAAGAATGAAAAGTTATTGATGTGATAGAAAATATTATTTTATTGAAGAATGTGTGGTTGAAAATGAGTAGAAGAATCAATATGAAAATTTTAACGTGGCTCAAACAAGGGTACAATTTCATTCCCCAGCTTGTTTTGTGTTTCATGAACAGTTATTCGATATTAAGTTTTGGATTCATTGACCTCTAAACAAAAGTCCCCTTATACCATGGATATTCGGATACTCCGAGAATATAATTTGCTTTGATTCCACGTTTCAAAGTTCTTCCTCCACCCTTGAATCTCTACCTCTTTCGCGAAAGGTTTGGTTTCTATGGTTGTGAAGTTCTTGCAACGTGAATCTTATATGATGTTTGCAAGTAGAGTACTGACTTGATGTTGTGTCGGGGGAAGTTGCAACTTTTGTCATACAGAACACACTTCTTAGCTATCTATTACTACTTGTATACTGTAAATTATTGAAGGTATTCTTCTTGTATTATTCATGGGAAACTTGGGTATATATATACAAATACCTAACACTATATTAGGATAGAAACTAGGGCTAATCTATATTTACTTTACAATTTTACTATCTTAGGAAATATTCTCTAACACTCCCCCTCAAGCTGGAGCATATATGTTTATCATGCCCAGCTTGTTACAAAGATAATTCACTCGAACCCCATTTAGAGCCTTTGTGAAGATATCTCCCAATTGTTCTCCTGTTTTCACATATCCTGTAGAAATCAGACCTTGCTGAATCTTTTCACGAACGAAGTGACAATCAATCTCAATGTGTTTCGTTCGTTCATGAAAAACTGGATTAGATGCAATATGAAGTGCAGCTTGGTTATCACACCATAACCTAGCCGGTATTGAGGTTTTGAGGCCCACTTCGGTGAGGAGCTGATGTATCCACATTATCTCACACACAGACTTAGCCATAGCCCTATATTCTGATTCTGCACTCGATCGTGAAACTACACTCTGCTTCTTGCTTTTCCATGAAACCAAATTTCCTCCAACAAATACACAGTAGCCGGATGTAGATCTTCGATCTTCCTTGGATCCTGCCCAGTCAGCATCTGAAAAACATTCAATCCTGGTATGACCATGATTGCCATACAGAATTCCTCTCCCAGGTGTTCCTTTTAAGTAGCATAAAATTTGTTCCACAGCTCTCCAATGATCGACAGTTGGGGAAGACATGTACTGACTTACCACACTAACTGAATAGGCAATGTCTGGACGAGTCACAGTAAGATAGTTCAACTTCCCAACCAATTTTCTATATTGTTCAGGATCTTCAAACAATTCACCATCTTTTGTTAGCTGCGAATTTGGAACCATTGGAGTACTATATGGTTTAGCCCCCAATTTTCCAGTTTCAGTCAACAAATCCAGCACATACTTTCTCTGAGATAAGAGGATCCCTTTCTTACTTCTTGTTACCTCAACCCCCAAGAAATACTTTAGTGTCCCTAAATCCTTTGTGTGAAACTGACTGTGGAGAAACAATTTGAGAGATGAAATACCACCAGCATCACTCCCAGTAATAACAATATCATCAACATAGACAACTAATAGAATGATACCAGCTGTAGACTGCTTATAGAAAACAGAATGATCGGACTTGCTCTTTTTCATGCCAAACTTTTCAATAGCCTGACTAAACTTTCCAAACCAGGCACGAGGACTTTGTTTCAAGCCATACAAGGATTTGCGAAGATGACACACTTTTCCATACTCCCCCTGAGCAACAAAACCAGGTGGTTGCTCCAAATACACTTCCTCCTGAAGATCACCATGAAGGAATGCATTCTTAATGTCTAGCTGATGCAGAGGCCAATGATACGTGGCTGCCATAGAAATAAATAACCTGACCGACGTAAGTTTAGCGACAGGAGAAAATGTGTCAGAGTAATCCACTCCATATGTTTGAGCATATCCCTTAGCAACAAGCCGAGCTTTTAATCGAGCAACAGTGCCATCCGGATTGACTTTCACAGTAAATACCCATTTACATCCAATAGCCTTTTTACCTGCAGGTAAGTGTACCAAGGTCCAAGTACCATTCTCATCTAAAGCATTCATCTCCTCAATCATAGCATTACGCCATCCAGGATGAGATAGTGCATCATGAACAGTCTTAGGAATAGTGACAGAATCAAGAGATGTAACAAACGAACAAGAGGATGGTGATAAATGGTTATATGACACAAAAGAAGATATTGGATAAGTACATTGACGTTTACCTTTGCGAAGTGCAATAGGAAGATCATCGCTCGAACTGGGACCTGGATCCGATGACGAAGGAACTGGTATAGGACATGAAGCAGGGGGTGGAGGAACGGGAGCCGGGTCGGGATTAGTAGGTTGTTGGCGACGAGAGTAAACCTGTGTTATAGGAGGCTTAGCACCAGCAGATGCAGGAAGACCAGGACTAGGAGATGTACAAGTGTAGATTAATAGGTCATCATCCTCCCACAGACTGATAGAACTTGAGGATGAAGCAAAAGGTGTTTGTTCCAGAAATGTGACATCAGCAGACACAAGGTACCTGTTAAGATTGGGACAATAACATCGATACCCTTTTTGCACACGAGAATAGCCAAGAAATATACACTTTAGAGATTTGGGATCAAGTTTTGTAACATGAGGTCGAACATCTCGAACAAAACAAGTACAACCAAACGTCCTAGGTTCAATAGGAAATAAGGACTTATGAGGAAACAAGATATGGAAGGGAGTCTCACCAGATAGGACAGATGAAGGCATACGGTTAATCAGAAAACAGGCAGTAGAGACGGCATCTGCCCAAAAATGTTTAGATACCTGCATTTGAAATAACAAAGCTCTGGCTGTTTCAAGGAGATGTCTATTTTTCCTTTCAGCTACTCCATTCTGAGATGGTGTATCGACACAAGAAGTTTGATGGATAATGCCATGTTGAACCATATAATTATGGAAGTATTCTGATAAATATTCCTTAGCGTTATCACTTCTCAAAGTTTGTACAGGAACATTAAATTGAGTTTTGATTTCAGCACAAAAGGTTGTAAAATGAGAGAACAATTCTGAACGATTCTTCATTAAAAATAACCATGTCATTCGAGAATAATCATCAATAAAAGTAACAAAATATTTAAACCCAGATTTAGACACAATAGGACAAGGACCCCAAACATCGGAGTGAACTAACTCAAAAGGAGCACTAGCCCTTTTATTGACTCTGGGACTAGAGCTCAGACGATGATGTTTGGCAAACTGACAAGACTCACAATCTAAAGAAGATAAATTAGAGAACCGAGGATAAAGTTTCTTTAACATAGACAATGAAGGATGACCGAGCCGACAATGTGCTTCAAAAGGGGTCACAACTCCAGAACATGCAACAGACTTTGGTGTTTGTGTATCAAGAATATAGAGGCCTCCAGACTCATGTCCTTTACCAATAATCTTCTTCGTCATAAGATCCTGAAAAAGACAAAAATTAGGGTAGAATGAGACACAACAATTAAGAGAACGAGTGAGCTTGCTGACAGAGACTAAATTAAAGGACAAGTTAGGTAAACTTAAAACAGATTGTAAAGGAATTGAGGGTGTTGGAATAATTGTGCCAGACCCCAAAACGTGGGATGTAGATCCATCTGCTAAAGTGGCTGTAGAACTAGAAGTGTGAGACTGGAAAGAAGAGAATAGACTAGAATTACCTGTCATGTGGTCTGTTGCACCAGAATCAATGACCCATTTGGAAGATGAGGAAACAAGACATGTGTTCATTTTACCTGAATCAGCGATGGCAGTGATTGGAGTAGATGACGACTTTAGAGATTCCTGATATTGTGAGAACTTGGCATACTCATCTGCAGATATCAGAATAGGCTCAGAAGCATCATTAGTAGAGGCAATATGTGCTGAATGGTTCGACTGATTCTTGCGTTGCAACTTTCTACAATCTCTCTTCACATGTCCTGGCTTATGACAATAGTAACATACAACTCCTCCCGAATCCTGTCCTCGAATATTGAGATTTCGATCAAAGTTACTCGAGTTTTCCCCTTTATTGCTGCTTCTAAATGACTGTCTCCCAGATTCGGAAGTGCGACTGACAAGAGCACTATTAGGTTGTGTAGAAACTGAATATTCTGTGCGGAGTACCCTACTAAAAACTTCTTCTAAGGAGGATATCTCAGGGCTAGAAAGAATCTGAGATTTAGCTGTCTCAAACTCAGAAGGAAGACCAGCTAAGAAGCTCATAACCGCCATTTTCTCTCTCTGAGCTTTCTGATCTTTTATATCAGTACTGAATGGAAGTAACATATTAAGCTCCTCATGAGTCTTCTTAAAATCCATAAAGTAGTCGGTAAGAGATCTGTCACCCTTTTCTGCACGATAAAAGGCTTGGCACACCTCATAGGTGTGTTTGATATTCCCCTTGCCAGAGTATACAAACTCCAAATAATCCATCAATTCTTTTACAAATTCACAGTGATTTATCAAACCAACTACTTCACTATCAATAGAATTACGTATTTGCAAAAACAGACGAGCGTCCTCTCTTAGCCACGAGGTTTTCGAACCATCACTAGGTTGTTCATCAGTTAAGTGATTATCCATAGCAATACTCCGCAAATACAATCTAACAGTTTTACTCCAATCTAAATAATTAGATCTATTAAGTTTATGTTCCGTAATTTTTGACATCATAGGGATAACATCCGATACAGAAACAGAAGTCTTGTTCTCCATTTATCAAGTATCAAGCAAATAATAAAGCAAGAGTCAAAACAGAATCGAAATACGTGAAGAATCCGAACCTGAGTGAATTAGCACCCTGAAGCTGAGTTAAAAATAAGCAAACACCAGAAACGTCAACTGAAGAATACAGTCAACCACAAAACCCAAATGAATGGCTGAGAACACAAACTGGAGCTGCCTCTAGTGACTGGCCAAAATACAAGTTGGACAGCCCAACAACCCAGCAACAAATAACGCCCCAAAATTGATCAGAACTCAAACCACCCTCCTGAGACTTGCACACTAGAAGGTGAAATAAAAGAAACTGGACTCAATGGCAATGGCGACTGAACCCGGTGCAGACGGCGTGGCTGAAGTCGCCGGAAAAGGGAAGATCCGGCGCCGGAAAGTAGAGGACTCAATGGTGCCGCAACTGGAACCCTAGCGCAGTGGGTTCGACGGCGGCTAGAGGCTCGCGAGCAGGAACCGGACCAACTGGAAGATCGCGAGCACAGCTGGAACCCTAGCTCAGTGGGTGTGACGGCAGATAGGGGTTCGCGAACAGGAACTGGACCGACTAGAGGCTTGCGAACGGCTCGCGAGCAGAAACCGGCTAGAGGCTCGCGAGGCAGGTTCGACGACAGGAGCCCTAGCTGCACAATCAGCTCGCCGGAGACGGGAAGAAGCCTTGAAGCTCTGATACCATGTAAATTATTGAAGGTATTCTTGTATTATTCATGGGAAACTTGGGTGTATATATACAAATACCTAACACTATATTAGGATAGAAACTAGGGCTAATCTATATTTACCTTACAATTTTACTATCTTAGGAAATATTCTCTAACATATACCATTGCTAGAACCTTAGAACTATGTGGCATATTTTGTTAGGGGGATTAGATAATACTGAAAGTATTATGCCTCTATTTGGTGCCTTTTTTTCTAAAACTCATTTTCAACCACATATTTCATGAGATTCACAACTTTTCTACCTAAAAATCTAGTTTTTAGCTAAACCAAACAGAGACTGAATAAGTTTACATTGTATTATGTATTATTTAGTACAATCTAATACTGTTTGGTAAACATAGCGCCAAAAGTTTGACTCTCACTGTCCTTTCCTCCATTATTTACGATTTTTAAGTTACAGATTCTGATATGGTTTGTTGATGCAGGAGGAGGGAGGTTTCAGAGACAAACCTGGGAAAAGCAGAGACCACTATCATACATGTTACTGTCTAAGTGGCCTATCAGTCAGCCAGTATAGCTGCACAAAGGATGTCGGTTCTCCTCCTCTGCCACAGGATGTATTGGGGCCTTATTCCAACCTACTGGAACGAGTTCACCCGCTCTATAATGTTGTTTTGGACCGTTACTACGAAGCAAATGAATTCTTCAGAAGATCATGGGCAAATTCTCTGTAGCTAGCATATGCCAGTTTGGGGAGTGGTAGTTTCTTAGTTATTTCTTCAAACTTAATGTCCTACTAAATTTATACTGGATTTAAAAGGATCTGGAGTATTAGTTCCCATGTCATATTTTCTGAAATTGAAAGACCATGGTGATGTGAGGTGTTGAGGTTATATGCCATCAACTTAGTATTCATCAGCAAATTTCTGTTGAGTTGGGGAACTTGCCACGCTTTCATTTTGAGTTTTGGGGTATGGTTTGGCTTTTCAGGTACTGCCTTCTACTTGATGAACAGAGTGGAAACATGTGGGCTAAGATGAATGTGTGATTATGGTAAAATACGATAAACTAAGAACTGGGAGTGCAAGTTTGTGTGACTGGAATCCTAATAAAAACTCATCATCATTCACTGTATTCGAATAACGTTAGGAGTAGTTAGATTAATTATTAAATAAATAGTCATCATGAGAACAATAATTTAGACTCTTTAGGTCCTATTTACTACTTGTTTTCATTGTACACTCGCGATTATCACAGAACAGTGCTAATAAAAATAATAATTATGATTTCAAAGACTTTCATTTATAGTACTGAGTATGGAGCTATTAAAGAACAAAGTAATCGTTAGTAGGGAGTAAAAGAAATGATGATCCTAGGATATATGGTCATAATAAGATAAGAATTAAAAATATATGTCAATAAGTGAAATTAACACTTGATTGAGGATAAATTATGGGAATGTTGACTTTGGATGGATGAAACATGTTTTGGGTAGACTTAAAAGTGATCATTGTTGATGAAGAGTAACAATCCCACGTTATTGGGAAAAATGTAGAGTTTGTTGCTAGTAAAGTCGAACTATAAAGTGAATCTTCTCTGAGGTTGCATGTATGGTACGCTCGAGTGGACAAATTTGAAAATTAGG
>CAIGRF010096075.1:46712-57242 GCA_903798235.1 Fraxinus ornus
CAGAACCTGGAATTGACTTTCCCACCAAAATGGTGGGAAAGTCTTTTCCCTAAAAAGCAAGAAAGAGGGCGGGGGTAGAAAAAATTTTCTTGGCCAAAGTTGTGCAATCAAACACAACATTTCTTGGAAAATGGAAAACTTTTTCTATTTTCTATGGAATTTGTTGCGTATCAAACACAACCTTAATATCTGTCAAGCATACCAAATGTATACTAAGGGTGTGTTTGAGCTAATTTATTTTGGAAAAATGAATTCTGAAATAGTAGATTGATGAAGAATGTGTGGTTGAAAATGAGTAGAATAATGAAAATAAAAATTTTAATGTGTACCAAATAGGGGCTAAATATATTTTTAGAGGTTTTCCATCAACCCATGACAATTTTGCTTCAAAGGTTTTCCTAGCAAGATATTGTGGAATTATTTCATCTAAAAGCTTAAATTATTAATAAACACGACTTAACTCGTGTTTTGAATAGATTATGTGTTGCTATCTATTGGTTAATTTCTTCATTAATCTAGTTTAATTCACAAGGTGGGAGTCCTCAGTGGCATGTTTAACACTAGATTGCACTAGATAATGAATTTTGTCACTCTACTCTCCTTTGTAATCCCATTCAATTAGCTCTAGTTCAACATGAACCTTTGCAAGTTAATACATGCAATGAGCAAACAAAACTGAGGAAAAACCAACGGAAAATGATCTATTGATTTCTAATCGGGAAGACTATATCATTGAGAAGGTTCGGCCCAGAATAATGCTTAATTAATCGTATTGATGACTGGCAAAGCAAGAACAGGTTCACAAATATGGCATATCAATGTCTTTTCTTGCCTTTTTGGCCTTAGCCTCCAGTTCTCTTATATCCTGTTATGCCCTTTTCATCTCCAAATCAATGTAACTTCAACGTATGGGATTCATTTTTGTCTCTACAGTTATTGATTTTGTGAAGCAAAAGAGTTACTGATGAAGTTGAAGAAACTGTTGATTTATTGAGATTTTGTTCGGAGAATTAGATATACAAACATAGAACTTTTCAAATGTTAATATGGACATCCAATTCGGTTGAACAACCCTTATATTATATTGACGTGTGCCCATGGTATAATTAACTTGAAACAATCTAAGAATTTCTTAAACTTTCAAACTTATAGACTTTCTTTCTTTCTTTTATTTTATTTCAAATTACTTCAAGTTTTATTGGTCTCAAATTGAACACCTGTCCATTCCAGCTCATTATCAAGAAATCGTCCCTTAAAATAAAATCTTCAACCTAAAAAAAAAATAATAATAATAAAAAAAAAAACACGAGTTTCTAAGCATAAAAAAGTCCAATTGCCATTTCAAGTAATAATATTCTGATGTGATAACCCCTCTGATAAAACCCAATCATAAAAAGCCACGTCAAACAAAACAGTAATCTTTGCCACGTGGAGGATTATAACTTGATGGCATTCGATATCAAGGTTGCCCTTCCCGGAAGATTAGCAGCAATTCTGTTTACTTTGAGAGCGCGACAAGTCTATTGTTTGACGTCCTCAATATATTATTTGACTAATTAGTTGATCCTTGAATTTTAAAAATGAGAAAATTAATCATCAACATTTTATTATAGTTATATCTCTAAAACGATATTCTTTTCAGAATTTTGACTAAATCGTCATATGACACTCGTCAAACTTTATGGACTTTAATTCTTTACCGAACTTGAGTCTATGGTCAAAAAGTAGGGCTGGACATGGGTCGGTTACTTTAGGTTATTTAATAAATGGAACCATCAGATCTAAATATAATTATAGAACCGTTCAGGTTCGATTCTATTCGATTCGTACCATAATTAAAAATTTTAACATTTACACAACACTACATAAATACAACTAATAATATTTTCATTCGTAACTTTTACAAATTAACGTAATCCAATTTAAAAATATATAAATAACAGACTGTCCAATAAGATTAATTCAATGAATACAAATATCAAAAAGTAGATATTAATATTAAAACTCGGTGATCCATATATTGGGCAGTTTGGACTAATAAAAAATAATTTAAGGATGAGGACCAAAATCAAATGTTGGGCTAACAAAGTTATAAAAAACTAATTTGGCTGGATTAATTTGCTAATTTGTTTAAAAAAAATTAAAATAATTTAATTAATTCAATATAAAAAATTAAAAAAAATTATTTAGATTCGTTTTCGATTCTTCGGTTCTTGGTCTGGAACCGATAACCGAACCAAATTCATCGGTTCTCAATTCGGATATCCGTTCGAGTATTTAACTTATTAAGAACAGCTCGGTTTGATTCGATTCGGGTTCAGTTGGGAGTTTTGTCCAACCCTATCAAAAAGAGAGGCGTGATCGTGTTAATCAACACATTGAGGACCGGTGTGCAACTATAATGAAAAGTCGATGACTAACTAACTATCTATTAAATGTTAAGGACTAGCTTATTACTTAAAACAATAGGTTGAGGGAACAGTACAATTATGATGTAAAAATTACGAATTATTACGTATTGTGAATTAATAATCGATAATTAAAACATGAAATTAATCAGTTTTTTTAGCTGTTGCTTTAAATGAAGGTAAATTTGCAAAATTTCAGAGGCTGCAACCAGTGGTGACATTGGTGGCAGATGATGAGTCCTATTCATACTTCAACATTTCAACCTCCACCTATACATACACACCATATATACACAGCATAACACTTACATTTTATCTACTTATTTTCTGGGTTTTCACTTATTTTGTTCAGAAGTTATTTTTTTGTGCTTATTCTTATTGTCCCTTCATCTTCTCCTCCCATCAACCTATATATATTACTCTGTATACGTTACTTTAATGTGGTGAAGATTTTTTCTTGGAGGATAATCAATCAAGGTACCCTCTCTCATATTGTTTCTTTTTACAGTTATTATTTTAATGGTTACGGTCAGTTTCGTATGAAGGATTCAATAGTATAATACATGAAATTTTATTCAGCTTCGTTTTGTTGGGTGGTAATAGAAGATTTTCTATTACAGTGAACAAGATTTTAACCTTTTTTTTTTTTTTTCATAGTGTTGTCTAGTATTCTAGATACCACCTATCATAAAAGATATAAGTTGACATTATGAAATAATGGTAATTTGTTAGTTAATAGTTTTTAGATGAGGCGGTTCAATAACCGTTACTTATGTTATTGGTTGATTGCTCGTGATGATAAGTTGTCACTTCTTTAGTGTTTCATTTATAATGAAAATTTGTAAATTATGATTGTTATTATGTGTATAATCTGTAGAAAAAATAGCTAAACAATATTAATCTGCTTTGATTCATAAGCAGCCGTAGTTCATCGTGTTTGCTCTCTTCAAGCGGATCAAGAAAGTTGAGTTCTCAATGCCTGGGTATATCATGGACAGATCAAATGGTGAAAAGGAACAAAGTGAACAGTATGCAATGGAGAACGAAGTCTTTAACCATACTTCTCCGAGAAGTTCCTCGAGTACACGAAGTACTGAGAGTGACTCTATCGATCTAGCTATAGAACAGGTCGTTGACACTTCTATTGAGCAACTTTATCACAATGTATGCGATATGCAGAGCTCTGACCTATCTACATCGAGGCGTAGTTTTCTATCCTATGGTGAAGAGTCGAGGATTGATTCTGAATTGCGGTATCTTGCTGGAGACTATTGCTGGGATGTGGAGGTTAAAGACGAGGTAGTAACCGATAAAATTCAAGGAGATAGTGATTTTGAGGAAGAAAAAGGATCTCGGGATGAAAAGATTGGGGAGATGAATAAGATCCGTCTTGCAAGTGTTAAGTCTATTTCTTCGACTGGAGCATATGAAACATCTCCCAAGCCTAGTTTGAGTAGCAAATCTTTAATGTATAGACCTGCAAATGGGAAGCGAAATATGAAAACTTCGAGGAAGTTAAATTCAGTTTCTTCCATGAAAAATGAGTGGAATTCTCGTGCATTGGGATTGAAGATGCAGAATGGAAGTGAGGATCCTTCTGAGGTAGGATATCTCGGCCCGTATCTACTTAAACAGGCTAGGGAATTGATTGCATCTGGGGGTAAGCCTCAAAAAGCTCTCAATTTGGCTCTTCGAGCGATGAAGTCATTTGAGATTTCTGCAAATGCCAAGCCTAGTTTAGAGTTTGTAATGTGTATGCATATCGTAGCAGCATTATACTGCAGGCTAGGCCAGCACGCTGCAGCAATTCCTGTTCTTGAGAGATCAGTCGAAATTCCTGATATGGATTTAGGCCAGAATCATGCACTCGCTAAATTTGCGGGGTGCATGCAGTTAGGTGATACCTATGCAATGCTGGGGCAGATTGAGAACTCCATACTTTGTTACACGGCGGGTTTGGAAATTCAACGCCAAGTTCTAGGGGAAAAAGACCCTCGATATGGTGACAGTTGTCGATATTTAGCCGAAGCCCAAGTTCAGGCAATGCAATTTGACGAGGCTGAGAAGCTTTGTTTAATGGCTCTCGATATACATAAAGAAAATGGCATATCAGCGTCTCTTGAGGAAGCTGCTGATAGGAGACTTTTGGGACTTATCTGTGAATCCAAAGGAGACTATGAAGGTGCTCTTGAACATTATGTTTTGGCAAGTATGGCTATGGCTGCTAATGGACAGAATGCTAATGTGGCAGCCATCGACTGCAACATAGGCGATGCATATTTATCGTTAGCAAAATACGACGAGGCGATATTTTCTTATCAGAAAGCGCTAAATATGTTTAAGTCCATAAAAGGAGAGAATCATCCATTAGTTGCTTCAGTGTTCGTCCGCTTGGCTGATTTGTACAAGAAGATAGGAAAATTCAGTGAATCAAAATCATATACCAAAAATGCACTGCGCATTTATTCTAAGCCCTTTCCGGGATGTCCTGGAGAGGAGATAGCTAGTGGCCTAGTCGATATATCGGCTATCTATGAATCAATGAATGAACCTCATCGCGCTCTGAAATTACTTCAGAAGGCCATAAAAGTGTACGGCAATTCACCAGGTCAACAAAGCACAATTGCAGGAATTGAAGCCCAAATGGGAGTATTGTACTATGTTTTGGGGAGTTATTCGGATTCTTATAATGCATTCAAGAACGCAGTGTCCAAGTTTCGTGCAATCGGAGAAAAGAAATCTGCCCTTTTTGGGATTGTTCTGAACCAAATGGGACTCGCCTGTGTGGAACTTTATTCTATAAACGAGGCTGCTGATTTGTTTGAGGAGGCTCGGAACATTTTGGAGACTGAATACGGACCGTATCATGCCGATACATTAGGAGTCTATAGCAATCTTGCAGGCACCTATGATGCAATGGGCAGGTAAACCTACTTTCTAATCCTATAAAAGCATATTAAATACGAAGTATGGACAAGACTCAGACAATATTAAATGAGAAAAAGAAGTTGAAATCCTCTCTTTTTTATTGTCTAGTCCTATCCGTTACTATTTACCAGACATGCTATTACTATTTGACTAATCGACCATCGAGGCACAAATCTCCTCAGGACTGCTGATGCAATTGAAATTTTGGAATATGTTGTGGAGATGAGAGAAGAGATACTTGGAACAGCAAATCCAGATGTGGATGATGAAAAGCAAAGATTATCACAGTTATTAAAAGATGCAGGAACTGTCAGGAACAGAAAATCAAAATCCCTGAAGACATTGTTTGTTAATAACTCTTACAACATTATGGTATCATGAATTCACTTATAATTTTTTCTGTTCGTTTTTGGATTATTTTGAAAAAAGAAAAGAAAAACGCTTTGGATTTTCCTTTATCGGAGTTTGCTGCTGCAGTTGATGATATTCCTCTGTCATTAGTCCTTTGTATGTATTCTGGTTTAATAAAAGCTGAAAGAATTGCATTTTCTTTTGTTGTTTTAACAACTTTTGATTAAGACTGCCAACCTACATCTCTGATGTGGAGACACTGGCTTAGCTGTTGTGGATGGCAACGTAAGACTTATTTTCAATAAATTTGAGATTGAGATATCCCATCAAATTTTTAAATTTTACCGATTTTAACACAATTCTGGCGACATATACATACGCGCATTCACATACATACATGAAATGAATGAAAGCTTAAAGATTTAGCAGAAGCTAATGTGTTACATTTCTCACTAATTAAAGAAACTCTATGTTGCATCTCATATAAGCAATGGTCACATCAGTTTAGAGACATAGGACTATCTTCTTAGCTAATGTTGTGATTTGTGCAAAAATAGTGATGAATAATATGGAATCAAGAAAGAAAGACAACACAATATTCAAGAGGTTCGGCAGTAGGCGTACGTCCACGGGAGCGAAGCGGCTATGATTTGATTTGAGGAAAAAATCCAAAAATACCCATTTCATATTGCCGAGTTGTTGTGTATTGTTCAAGAGCATTAACTTAGATTAGATTAAAGCACATATCAAGAATATGCCTCGCAGCTGTCAATATCAAGGTGCAACTAACCGCTGTTTGCAAATGTATATCAATAATCCCTATAATCTTAGATTGACCTGTATTTCCTATCTTCATAATGCCAAAATCTCCCAATTGTCTAGAAAAGAACTAAAAAGCAACAAAAATTTGTAATCCGTCTTCAAGTTATATCCATAGTCGCTAGCTAGTTTACAATATTCATAGGATCGTTTGACATGACTTTTGATTTTGCTTCCTGTAGAAGAGTTTTTTTTTTAGGAAACTACCTCAATTTTTGTTTGAAAACTAATTTATAAATACACTTCCTCTTCCAGAAGTGTTTTTAGAGAAAGTCACATTATGCCATTTTTTCTAAAAACTCTTCTAACTAGAAACAACACTTTCATAAATAAGTCGAATGGTCAAAAAACTGCTTTTGAATCTCAAAAGTTTGACTTTTCAAATCAATAAATTTGAGATTGAGATATTCCATCAAATTTTTAAATTTTACCGATTTTAACACAATTCTGGCGACATATACATACGCGCATTCACATACATACATGAAATGAATGAAAGCTTAATGTGTTACATTTCTCACTAATTAAAGAAACTCTATGTTGCATCTCATGTAAGCAATGGTCACATCAGTTTAGAGACATATCATTAGCTAAGGCGAGGACTATCTTCTTAGCTAATGTTGTGATTTGTGCAAAAATAGTGATGAATAATATGTAATCAAGAAAGAAAGACAACACAATATTCAAGAGGTTCGGCAGTAGGCGTACATCCACGAGAGCGAAGCGGCTATGATTTGATTTGAGGAAAAAATCCAAAAATACCCATTTCATATTGCCGAGTTGTTGTGTATTGTTCAAGACCATTAACTTAGATTAGATTAAAGCACATATCAAGAATATGCCTCGCAGCTGTCAATATCAAGGAGCAACTAACCGCTGTTTGCAAATGTACATCAATAATCCCTATAATCTTAGATTGACCTGTATTTCCTATCTTCATAATGCCAAAATCTCCCAATTGTCTAGCAAAGAACTAAAAAGCAACAAAAATTTGTAATCCGTCTTCAAGTTATATCCATAGTCGCTAGCTAGTTTACAATATTCATAGGGTCGTTTGACATGACTTTTGATTTTGCTTTCTGTAGAAGAGTTTTTTTTAGGAAACTACCACAATTTTTGTTTGAAAACTAATTTTTAAATACACTTCCTCTTCCAGGAGTATTTTTAGAAAAAGTCACATTAGGCCATTTTTATCTAAAAACTCTTCTAACTGGAAACAACACTTTCATAAATAAGTCGAACAGTCAAAAAACTACTTTTGAATCTCAAAAGCTCGACTTTTCAAAAGCAATGTCAAGCAGGCCTTAAGATTGTTCAAATGCTCGGTCATGCTCACGTCTTCTTTGCATTTCATATTGAACAAGTCTTTAATTAAAAAGGGCTTCTTGGATATAGTTTTCTTCTTAAACTTCAACTCAATTTCAATTACAATTCATAAGCATTAGTCTCTTTACTACATGATGAAAAACATTGTTATCCACTCACTAAGTGATAGTTCTGAAGTCTTTTTGTTACGAGTAGACCATTTCTTGTCTGAAATGCCTTTCAATTTGGCCTATTACCCTAGATCATGAAAAATCCTTACAATTTAAGATCATGAATAATGCTTTCTTGTCAGATGAATTTACCACCTTGGATGACATGTATTGGTGACAGTGAATGATCGATGAAAAAACTGTTTGTTATTTTAAAGTAGCCAATAATAAACTGCCATGTATCATTATGTCAACAAAGATGGTAAGATTTTTTGACAACGTAGCAAGGTTGTAAGATCATTTCTCTTCTAGGCTCCCTAGGAACCGAATTATTATTGGTGGGACTTATCTACCTTGATACCACTTATAGGGAATTGGGTTCCATCCCACAAATTTAACCTAACATTCACTAAACATATGTTTAGATAGCTTACTTTTCTTACTTGTAAATAAAAAAATGTAAAACTTTATAAAGCAACTTCTACATCAGTGTCAAAATAAGTGACGTCATCAATAAAGTCCTTGTTTGGTTAAGATAAAAATCGAATTTGTAATAGAATTTGATAAAAGTTGATGGACTGTGTAGTTATAATTAATTGGTAGCTTTTATTTAGATTTTAATTCGAATTTTAAGCTCATCTAAATAGGGGCAAAATAAATTTATTATATTACAATTTTCAGATTATCATATTTATCTTAATATGAATTTGTGACGTTGAAAAATATTGTGGCAATCTTTTAATCAACTTCTACAAATATTACAAGAGAATGATTGACCTTTTCTTTGAGCTGGGTAACTATTATGCGTGTGATTGTGTGTTTTCTTTGAGGGAAATGAACCCCATATATAAGCTATGGTGATTTTTATTTTTTACTTTGGTCACTGGTGTCGTGCAGCGGTGGCTCTATCAGGTTTCATCGGTCGATGAAGGTTGTTGCGGTGGTGTGATGGTGGCCAATAGCCTAGGCTATCGAATCCCCCTCCTGTTGGTGGGGTGGCATAACAAACCAACTTGTGGCAATGATGACTATTTAACTTGAATTAATTACTTCATCACGTTCCCCATTAATTGTGTCCTACATCCCTACCTTAGCTCGACTTCCTTATCTTACCCCCAACAATTCGAAGCCATACTCGTATAAGTTTTCTTGGTGCACGCACTTACTTTGAGTTGGGATGGCAACATAGTTGTATTCAAATTATGTCGAGGAACCAATCCCAACAATTAGTATCGAATAACTCCAAAATGAAACTATAATTTTGCTTCATGATTAGGAATGAATAATTCAATAAGAACCATCGAGTTTGGGCACTAATAATAGGCAACATTATTCTCTAACTCACGACTTCGCCTAAACAAATTAAAATGCTCGTCACACGCAGCACCTCTGCTCATGCCGTTTCTTCTAGTTTCTCTTCCTTATCCATTCGACAACGAACTCACCACCGCGGCAGCCTTTTCTCCTCTCTATCTATGTGCATTCCGTCTTGCAACACCAGAACATTCAGCACATGCGTGCGAGCAAACTCGCCACCTGCTCTTTTTTTTTCTTTTTTCATCTCTTTTGCCGCGTGCATCTGATCTCAAGGTGCATGTTTATTCATAGGATTTAAACAACTACCCACCGAGGAAAGTTGTCTTTTTCTCCATATTTTATGACCTTTTCTTACTCTTCACTGTGCCAAAATCTGATGCTGATGAAAACAATTTCAATACCAAGGAAAATAATTCTCCATGAAAATAAGACATGTTTGCTGATTCTCCAAGGATTCCGTGTGGATCCCTGCTTGAAAACTTCTATCACTAGATCGTCGGTAGATGTGACTTGAGAAAGTTAATAAAAATTGGCAAAAATAATGTTTTTGACATTTCGTGGGCAATCATTTTGAAAGTGATCTGTCAATTCAAAGTTAGCTGTCATGAGAATTGTTAACACGCTGCAAAAACGTCCATTTTTGTTGGCTTCAAGTTGTCATTTGTTCGATACGGACATACGAACAAATGGAGACATAAATGAACATACGACAGGACGATGAATCCTACCACAACTCCAATCGACCCGAATCAACCTGTAAAATTTTGTAAATGTGAGTATTTTTAAAAACGCCCAGTAAGATACGTGCAGTTTTCCATACACAATTATATACAATAAAATAACACTGCATACCACTCTTCTCTTATGGAGTATATCGGTGACCAAGCGACACACCCATCTTAAGTCATCTTAAATCTCGTAGGATTTCTTATCTCTTAATAAAGAACCCAAAAGCCCATTGACAATTTATGTATAAATTACTGAAAATAAAAGTATAAGAAAACCAAACAACTTGCACATAAGTATCTTACATTGATTGATCAAACGAGCTCTTGATAATAAAAAATGTACTTAGAATTTACAGCTCTTTATATGAAAGCTGCTGCGTAAAATTCTGTGGTAGTGAATTGTGGGACATTGGCACACTATTTATAATTGAAAAATATAGTGTTTGTGTCATGGTAAAATTGGGATGAAAAATTGTATTTATCACATTTGATAAAAATTGAATT
>CAIGRF010096090.1:16119-27389 GCA_903798235.1 Fraxinus ornus
TGCATTATTGGTGGCCTTAAAGCCAAATCGTACAGCACTGTTCAACTTATGCCCTTCAGGGCTCACTAGCACTACACCTGCGCCGAGCCTATTTCATCGAACGATCCATCTTCAAACAAGTTCCAAGTAGGGGGCTCCATCGCCTCGTCCGCTTCAGGGACATGGGCAAATTCAGCCATAAAGTCTACTAAGGCCTAGCCCTTGATGGCAATTCGTACTTTGAAGAGGATCTCAAATTTACTTAATTCCACTACCCACTTCAGTAATCTTCCTGAGGTATCGGATTTTTGCAATACTTGCCTGAGGGGAAAGTTGGTCAATACGTGGATAGTGTAAGCTTGGAAGTGGGGCCTCAACTTACGGGATGCAGTTCGGGAGGTAGCAAGGCTTTGATAATGTAGTAGATCGGCAATTGGGTTTATCCTTCCTCCCTTACAAGGACAACACTTATGACTTCATCAGAGACAACCAAATATAGTTGTAGAGCTTCTCCAAACCTGGGTTTCGAGAGGGAGGGCCTGCCCCAGGTGCTTCTTCAATCCCTGGAAGACCTCCTCACATTCCTCGGTCCATTGGAACTTCTTGCCCCATTTTAATACCTTGAAGAAAGTGAGGCACTTGTCTGTAGCTTTTGATATAAAGCGGCTCAAGGTGGCCACTCGATCGGTTAAACTTTGCATTTCTTTAGGTTTCTGGGGGACCTCATTTCGATCAATGCCTGAATTTTCTAGGGGTTAGCTTCTATGCCTCGTTGGTTGACCATATACCCCAGGAATTTGCCTGATACAACTCCAAATACGCACTTGAGGGGGTTCAACCTCATGCGATACTTTCGTAATACCCGAAAGGCGTCATTGAGATGTAATATGTGATCACTAACGCTCAGGCTTTTAATGAGCATGTCGTCCACATAGACCTACATCGTGCTTCCGAGTATGTCAGCAAACATTTTGTTCATGAGCCTCTGGTAAGTTGCTCTGACATTTTTTAACTCAAAGGGCATCATTTTGTAACATAGAGCCCCCGGTCCATTATAAAGGAGGTGTGTTCCTCATCATCTGCGTACATGGGAATTTGATTGTAATCGGAGTAAGCATCCATAAAGCTCAAGGACTCGTGTCCAGTTGAGTCCACCAATTGATCTATCTTCGGGAGTGGGAAACTATCCTTGGGGCATGCCTTGTTAAGGTCGGAAAAGTCGATGTATACTCTCCACTTCCCGTTATGTTTCTTTACTAGAACCGGATTGGAGACCCACTTCGGGTAGAGGGCCTCTTGGATGAAGCCATTCTTTATCAGTTTCTGTACTTCTTCCTTAAGAGCTTGATATCGTTCCGGGTTTAGAGCTCTTCTCTTTATTCGATGCGGGGCAACTTTCGGATCAATTTTCAGGTCGTGGCAGCTGACTCCTAGGTCAATGCCTACCATGTCCTCATGCCTCTAAGCAAAGACATCGTAATTCTTACATAAAAATTCCTTTAGTTTCTCTTTACAATCAGTAGCCATGCCCCAGCCCACCTGTAACAACTTGGTGGGATCCGTTGGGTCGACAGAGAAACTTTCTAATTCTTCCATTGGGGCGATCTGGGATTCGGTTTCAATGATACGGGAATTGAGTTCATCACAGGTAGGTGTTTCCAAAGGGATGTTCAAGGAATGTTCAAGCTTGGGTCCCCAAGCACCATATTCAGGTCCTTAGGTTCTCCTTTCTAACGGCGTTCAAATAACATTCCCGGGCTCCTTTTTTATCACCCTTCACCATTGTAATTCCCTGATCAGTTAGGAACTTCATGCATAGATGATGGATGGAAGTAATGGCCCCAAGTTCTTTCAGGGTGGGCCTCCCTAACACCCCGTGAAAGGCAGACCTACTGTCAACTACCAAAAATTCCATTAAGTTTAATGTTGACACAAAAGGCTCCCAAATTTCTACTACAAGTGTGATCTTGCCTCTTGGGATTATGATGTCTCCTGTGAAGACGCACAAAGGAATGTTAGTGGGCATCAACTCATGGTCCAAGATCATTTTGTCGAAAGTGGATCTGAAAAGTATGTTGACCAAACTGTCATTATCTACCAGCATTCGCTTCAACCCATTCCAGGCCACTACGGCCCTCACAACCAAGGCATCACAATAGGGATAATGAACACCATTTGAGTCCTTATACGTAAACACAATTAGTTCCCTCAGGAGCCTTTATCCATAATGTAGCTAGTTAGAGGAGGACTTTTAGCTTCCCTAGCGTAATTCCTTTGGGAATTTCTTGTTTCTCCACCAACATAGGGCCTCCAAAAATAGTATCGATCTCGTGGATTGGGGCATTTTCTCGTCGATTCTAATGGTCTCTTTGTTGTCGTCGCCCATCTCTACTCATGCCATGCTCATGCTCTCTCCTTTGTCGGGGTGATACTTCCCGATGGCAGGGAGCGGCTTCATCTTACCTAGGCTTCTGGTCGTACCTTGACGGGGGCCTACTTCTCAAGCGAGAATTATCTCGATTGTCATTTCGAGAGTTCATCCTCCTGGGATGTTGGGCAATATCTTTACAGTCCGTCGTGTTGTGACTGTATGAGTAATGATAGGTGTAATACTCCTAGGGGTTCGGCCTGTTCCGAGGCCACGAACCTCTCCCTCGACCTCTCCCCCTACGGGGGGCCTGTTGAGTAGGTTGATTTGTCTGAGTATTAGTGGCGAAGACATCCTCGTAAGCCAGTGTTGGTACAGTATTCAGGGTGGTTGTGGCAAGTACCTGACCTGAACCTTAAGCAACCTCATTGCCAGGTTGGCCCTATTGATGATCCATCAAGTGGGAGGTTGGTCCTCTACCACACTGCCTCTGCTGGGGCTAAAGGCCTCTACTTGCCCTATTCCGGTGGTCTATCAACTCTTCATTGATGATTTCTTGTTGCGTCATTTCTAATAATGCATCATAGGTGGTTGGATCCTGATTTTGCACATCTCTCCAAAACAAATTGTTCATATTCAGGCCTCTTCTTAGAGCAGACAGAGCTTCACGATTAGTGACTTGAACACAATATGTCATCTCGTTCGTGAAGCGAGACAAGAAACTTTTTAAAGTTTCACCGGGTTGCTGCCTCATGTCTTGCAGACGCTGAATGGGGGCATCTCCTTCCTTGCTTATAGCAAATCTCTTTAAAAATGTGGTTTTGAATTCTGCCCAACTTCGGATGCTCCCAGTTGGTAGCCTGCTATACCACATTTCAGCTGCTCCACTAAGAGTCAAGTGAAAAGCTCTACATTTCACAGCTAGGGTGGCACCTCTCCCATCATACTTTGGAATTTTAGGCATTACAAAATGGCTTGGTACTTGGGCATTCCTCAATTCTCGTAAAAATGGTAGGTTGTCATCATCATCATCTAAGTCACAAGACCTCTGTGGGCCATCCGAATCATAATTGGCTTCGGCCTCATACCTAGGTGGTGGCACAGAAGGTCCTGCCTGGTTGCCGCCTCCTCTTCCCTCTTTTAACGCTCATGCCGAGGAGGTACAACTCGGGGGGGCATGTTTTTGCCTTTTCTCCGGTTGCCAAGTCTCAGGAAGTGGGGGCTGTGGCCTACTCCATTGCCTATGCCTCGGCTTCGCTGGGCTCAGCCTATCAAACACGTTGGTAGACTCTGAGGTCTATGTTCTGGTTCATATTCTTGAGGACAGTTATCCTCCATGTTGAATGGGGCCTCGGTGAGTCGGCCAGAGGCATAGTTGGAAGATATATCAACTCCCACTTCTCTCTCTATACGGCTTGTTCCTCTAGTATGCCTGGGAGGACGAGCTCTTTGGCTCTGCACCTCTTTTGACTGAGGCTCTGCACCTCTTTTGACTGGTATTGCTCCTGTAGGGGCATAGGGAGGGACTGGACGGCCTCTATGGCCTTGCATCTGCATCAAGAGCTCTTGCATTGCTAAGTTTTGATTGGTGATGCTCCTCGTATTGGCTACCATGGTTGCCATTTTCCTAGTGAGATGGGTTGTTAACCTTCTTCCACCTCGCCTATGGTGGTGGTGGGGTAGGCGTCAAGCCACTAGAGCCGCTGTTGTAGGGATTTCTTCATCAGTATCCCTTACACGCCTCGGAGGAGCGTCTTCTTCTGAGCTCATATCTTTTTAAACCTTTAAATTTGAAATTTTCTCTAACTCTAGGGGCTTCCTCTTGTTCTTCTCTCAAGAACAAATCATTTTTCAAGGGGAATGCCCCAAAATATTTTCTCGAACGGCTTTTTCCACGGGGTTGCTCGTGGTTATAGTGTGCATTCCCACAGACAGCGTCAATCTGTTGACCTCAAAAAATGTTGCCAACAAATGTCGGACCCACTCGTGCATGCGCAAGCCAAACCCAACACGTTAATGTCGATCGACGGCTAGGATAGCTCTAGAGATTGAACGTGGGAGGGATTCAACGACACGAGACGTCACCTTTCAGACTCCGACGAGATAAACGGAACACGATTGTATAAGAAACCCATCAATAAATAACAAGTTTTGTAGTTGTAATAAAGATGCAAGAATGAGAGAATAATATTGCTCCAAGTATTTAAAGTTTCATTAGCCTTTACATATTACATGGATAGGGTATTTATAGTAGTAGAAATGAAATGGTGACCTTTAGATCAATTTACACGTGGCCTTATCTCCTCGGCCGAAGCATCAAGTCTTAGCCATCAAGTTGACCTTCCTAGCCCTACAGAGCATTAAATGCTCTTACAATTGACAAGACAAGACACAAACACACTTTTTACAAGGGTCCCATCAATCATTCGAATAAGATCTTTATCATGAGTTGAATCTTTGCACGTGGACCGTCACTAGCTGAGGTGCCTCGGATAATATCAGAGCCTCAGAATATGGGCATCGAATGTACATAGGCCTCAGATGATGTAGCAAGAGGCCTACAACCTAGTTAAGATGGCCAAGTGATTGTACCTAGTAACGAGTCATAACATGTATTATGTTTTGAATCAAAATTCATATTGATGGGGAAGAATTAGGGATACAACAATAATAATAATAATAGTTTCTAGTGTTACAGAGGTACCATTGTCATTCAAAATAAACTTACTATTTACAACACTTCTCATAGAATGACTACTTACAAAATAACTATCTCTTTGAAACCTTATTGGACAAAAACTCGTTGGGACAAAATGCCAACAAATGACGAAAAGAGTACAAGTAATTTGAAGTAATAAAATGCTGCTTCTTTAAAACCTTGTCAAAGAAACTCAGTGGGACAAAACTTAATCGAATAAAAAAGAGCATGGTTAATTCCCTAATTTAAATTTTGTATTAAGTGATACGTGTCTTGTATGTCAATATCTTCAATATTGATGTCTTGAACGTCAATATCTTAAAAAAAATCTAATAGACAAAACTTCATGACTGTAGCAACATAATGATTTAAAAAGTAACTCTTGTTGATCTCTTCGAGAAGCTCATACATATAAATGCATTACTTTGAGGGTAAATGTCTTGTATGTTATGGACATTCATTACATAAAGAATATGTCTATTTAAAATATTATTAGAAAAAGACCCTGTAAGAAATTTCCTAATAAAGGAAAAATATTACATTTATTCTTTTGAATACGCCACAAATGTTGTCCCGTTAAAAATCTTGTCAAGAAAATCCAATTAGACAAAACTTCGGTCAAAGGAAAAAGAGTACAACGTGTATTTACTCCCATCGTAATAATATTAGTTGAATTTTAATATGCTTTCATTCAGGGATAAACACTAATTCAAAATGATATATTTCTCGAAATATGTCCTACTTCGAGAGCACATTATAATTTACTATTACTTTTTCAAGAATAATATGTCAATATTTTTTCAGAATATTGAAAATTTTAATTGTGTTACTTCAGGACCAATAAAATATTTATAATAGCTATATGTAAGAGTAATATTCTTCTGAAATATTAATTATAATGTTGTGCCAGTTCATGAGTATCGACAAACTATTATTAGAAATATTTACTCTTCATGAGTATGTTTTCTAGTGAAATATTAATATTTGCAATGTTGTGCCTCTTCGAGAACACAATATGATTTTTTTTTATTTTTTTGAAATATGTGCTACTTCAAGAGCACATTATATTTTACTATCGCTTCTTCAAAAGCAATAGATCAATATTATTCTAGAATATTAATTATAATATTGTATTATTTTAGCAGCAACAACATAATAAATTATCAATTTAAAATTTATAGAAGAACATCTAAATATATTTAATCAAATTAAAAATATTAATTATCATACATACATGACATAAATTTATATATAAAAATTAATTGCTAAATATGCATTAAAAAATAAACTTGAAACATAAATTGATTTCAGCTAAAATAAGGCAAACGTAATTGATTGTGGCAAGATTAAAGGCAAACCTAATGCAAACCTAATGAATTAATTGATACAAGCAAACTGTATACAAATTTAATTAAAAAATAAAATTTTAAAAATGAATTAAAGAATTGTAATGATACAACTTGTAATTGCGGCAGGAGACCCACTATTGTGAGGGGGTGTAAACTTGGTGTACAAGGGGCTTTATCCACAGAACTAATCATTGTAAAAATTATAACACTCTAATCATTGTATACATAGCATGATTGTTATCCATATATTGATTCACACAACTTGATAAATCTAAATTGATTGCCGCAGGGGTACAAGAAGTAAGATTGTACATGAAGAGTATGTGCACTAGAATTTAATGTGTTATATGAAAAAAACTCACATGTTATCAAATTAATTTTGGTACGACAGATGATTATACTTATAAAAAAGAAGTATTATCTTTACTAGACTTTGAAGAATTAAGTTTTTTGTGTTGACAACGTGTAATAAATTAGAGACAAGTCAATAAACTTATATATATATTATATTGATAATCAAAGCCTCATATTTATAGGGGAAAATTATAAATAAGAATGCGAACTTATTATTCACTACCTTTTTTATGGTGTGTTTGAGTCATATTATTTTGGAAGAATGTATTATGGAATAGTAGATTGATGGGAATGTGTGGTTGAAAAAGAAGGAAATAGATATGATGAAAAATATTATTTTATTAAAAAATTCGTGATTAAAAATGAATAAAACAATGATAATGAAAATTTAATGTATACCAGCTTAATTAATTTCTCCAACAATACAAGTCCTTGTGCACCCGAATGCAAGTGAATAGTTGCTGATGCGGTGATGCCCATCTCATTGAACCGGCATATAGCCAAAATTCCCAATTAACCCCAAAGAACATAGCACCATGCTTCCAGCTAATAGACCCCTGTTGAGCTTCAAAACCCCACTCTCTTTCCTCTATTCGCAACAACGTTTCTGCTACTTCTTCAATAAGTCTTCGAGTTTCCACATGGACACGAAACCCTTATCAATAAAAGCATCTTCATTGCAAATAGAAGCCCACAGAGTGACCAGTGAAGAATCCTCCATTAGCCTCCAAGAATGGCAGGGGTGGGGCACCACATCACCTGTACCTGCCGTGGTTAATGAAGTCATTGAGGACTTGAAGCTTTTGGAGAAAGACATCGATGCTCACATGACTTTTGATGGTAACCACGGGAAACTCACGGTAAAAATCAAAACTTTCTTACCTACCTTGTATTTTATATTTTATTGCCTCTACATTATGATGAAACGATTATTGTTAAATTTGATTTCTGGATTTCTTCTTTGTATGGGTTTTTTATTTGATTGGATTGATTCTTATGGAAACGAGAAACTGATTTCTGGATGATATCGTGATTAGATTATTGTGAACTAGATGATACTATTAATAAGATAGTATTTGCTTGTTATTTCTCTCTTTGCTGTTTAGTTTTAGAAATTGATTTGTTTTAAGGTGCAGCAATGAGTTATGCGTGCAGTGTGCTGGCACTGGCTTGGAGTTGGAGTAGGGTGTGAGTTTAATTTGAATATATCTAGAAGGTGGATAACATGGTTGCTGGCTCCTACACGATAGATGTGTTGATTCTGGAAGAACAAAAATATTCAATTCCTCAAAGCCTTTGACACTTGATGCAGGCTGTATTATTTTGACAATGTAAATTCAATGGGTTTAGATTATTATAAGCTTATTTAATTTCAATTTGTCTTACTATAATATCTGTATATATGAAAATATTGATTAACGAAGATAACACGTTGGGCAGTCTTTTAGAGAAATATTTTTCTCCAGTCAGAACACCTTATTTTTGCTTTAGTTGAATGTCCAAGATAACAATGTGATTAATGTTCTGTTTAAGAAATGCTATAGCAGAAATAGGCATCAAAACCCAGAGTTTTGCTTCATGTTAATAAGATTCTCGCTCACACACTTCTCTGGGGTCTATTTATAAATAAACTATTTTTTGTAGATCCTACAAAAGAAAATAGAAAAGAAGGATTATGAATGAATGAGTACAAAATTTGTAAAGGAGAATCAAACAAACATTTGAGATTGGAGTTTTATTTCTCATAGAACTCAATTTCAAATTGTGACGTTGCATGCCTTTTTTATATGTTAAGCATTATCCTTTCTAACTTAGAGGTTTGTTTAATTATGTCAGTGTTTTCTAGTTTCACAACACACATGCCCACCTCTCTATACGCATGTTAGTTGGCAGTCATAGTATTACTGTAAACCTCTTGCTCCTGTGAGCAGATCTATAATATATCAGTATCTACTTATCTGCATGGTCTCCAGGGTGACTTCAAAGTGCAGGAGGATAAAAAGCATAGGAAAAAATATGAATCCTTAGGTGATTCTGAGAAAAAACTCCAATTCTTTTCCGCTCGGCAAATAGCGTGCCGGTTACTGGGAAGTAGGGGTTACCTTTGTCAGAAGGTACATTGTTTGCTTTTTATATTATTTCCATGTTTTATGTCTCTGTATGTATGCCACATGTATACAGTTCAATGATTTCCTTCAATGATATGATTTTTACTGCACATGAGTGGATTCTCTTTTACTTGGATAAATATTAACTCCATTTGTAACTATTTTCTGCCCTCTTTTGTATTTCCTAGTGCTGGCTTCCCATGGAGGATTGTATGTGTTCTAGAGTTGCACTGTATCCTCTAAGGTATCCAATAAGGTTCTGGTTGTATATGCATCCAAAGGTTTGAGCTCCTACCTTAAACATTCTCTTTTCTCTTCTCTTCTGTTGCTTTTGGGATCAAGACGTGCTTTCTCAATCTTTTTTGTTTGCCTGATTATATGACATTCATCAAAGATTGGTGAAGGAGCCTTTCTATTTTTTGGCAGGACTTTTTGCGGCAGAACAATACGGGGAAGCTATTATGGAAAGTATTTGGCGTTGAAGCAGCAACTTTGTGCCTCTTTGGCATTGCTGAACATGAAGAGATAATGTGGAATGCATTCAATCTTGCAGGTTTGACTGCATATGTTGTCTTTTGTGTAGCACTTTCTTGCCAATCATCATTTCCATTCATCTCTGGCTTTTCCATAATTGCACTACCTGCTTACATTTGAGTTTTAGGAACTTAATTTTGTCGGTATGGTGTGATGATGGTCATCGCATATAAGAAAGGTCATTTTCCAAGAATATGGCCATGATCCTTTTCTAGGTAAGACACTTTAACAATTTAAAGGGAATGTACTTTGGAATCTTCCAAGGAGAGAAAAAATGTAGGAGAAGTAGAACGTCTCTCAATAGAATTAAACTTAATATTTGGATTTCTTATTGCCCAAAGGCCCACAAGGTGGTGATCTATATATAGGTGAGGACTCCCAACAAGGCTTCGAGCCCGGACAATTCACCAAGTAACCCTTCAACTATTTTTAAGAACCAAATTTAATTAAAATAAAATAAATCTAACTGAGAAATTTATGCATGCTGATTACAACGGCCGTAAACGACCTCCTAGGAAATTTGCTAGAACAAGAGAAAAAAATGAAGCTGCATTTCAGAATAGTATGGCATTATATAAAATTTCTAACTGAGATCCATAAAATGTTTTGGAATCTTGATCGATAACCTTTCCAATGATGTATAATTTCCCTGGTAAATATCTTCACATTTATCCCTTAATCAAATTCTGATTTTGATGCAACACTTGGAAATTGAAGATGCTAAAAGGAGAATTTCGACTTTTCTTTCTCCAAAGCTTATAAATGACACTCCTGCATCACAATGCACACATACTCCTGAAACACCTACTGATCATTCTCTTTCACAAAGTTAAATTGTAGTTTAGGTCTTAGCAGTAATTAGTTGATTGTCAGGAACAACATTTAGGAAACCCTTTTTACACATGACATAAAAATGACAAGCTTGTTGCCTTTATCCCTTACGTGGAAAAATATTTTGAAGTTGCATTCCCCAAATGTAGAGGCTGCTGAAACGATTATATTCATAATGAACCCGTACTTGTGTCGGACTATAATATAGATTGTGGCTATTACTTTGATACTTTTCAATGTTCGATGCACAGCCAGTTAATTTTCTATGCTTTAAACAATTTTTTAATACTGTTTAATCGTAACAGGATTCTGATTGTGCTTGACGCCATTTTCAGGGAGAAACAAGGTTTGGTGCCTTTATCCAAGTAAGAATGCTGTGACAGAATCTATTAAGGATATTATTGGCCAAACTTCTTCCAGTGATCTACAACGCCATGCAAAATTGGTAGATTTATTTCTCTTATTAACTAATGCTTTGAGTCAGCACAAAAGTTTGCAAATTGAATGCTATATTTATTCTATAAAATTATTATATGTTGTTACTCAAGCTTTGCAAACTCAAATTAGCTGACAGATAAATTACAATCCTAGAATGAGTTGCTTATAAAATCACTTTTTCATTATTCTTTATTTTACACCCTACCCTTATATTTTTCTATTTTCTTAATGGTCTGAATTGCATTTGGCTTGAATCTTTTTGGGTTCTCCAAGAATGATTATAGTTAAGTAAAAGGAGAATAATATATTGATTATTACATAGGAGAAGAAACATATATATATATATACAAATTGAGGAGCAATCTAAATAAGGAAAGAATCCCTAATTACGGTAATCCCTATAATTAAGTTATTATTTACACTAACACTCCCCCTCAAGTCGGAGTATAGATATTAATCATGTCGAGTTTGTTACAGAGATAATCAACCCGAACTCCATTTAAAGCTTTCGTGAAGATGTCCCCTAACTGTTCTCCAGTCTTCACATACCCTGTAGAAATCAAACCTTGCTGAATTTTCTCGCGAACAAAATGACAATCAATTTCAATATG
>CAIGRF010096097.1:0-17763 GCA_903798235.1 Fraxinus ornus
AAATTCGAAGTGCTTGTTGGTAGATACTAACTTGATACTATTTTTTGCCTTTTTGTTTATATATCGAATTTTAAACAAATATGAATGTAATTTAACATTTAACATTATTAGTTCTTGTTTAAATGTGTGTGTTAACTTGTTTTAAACATCTAACTATAATGTCGATAGGTAAATCGCGGATTAAAACCGAACCAAACCGCAAATAATGGTTTGGTTTGAAAAAGAAAACGATTTGGTTTGGTTTGGAAAAATTCCAAACCGTTTGAAATGATTTGAGTTGAAAATATAACACAAACCGCTCAAACTGAACCGTGTTCATCCCCTAAGTAGAAGTAGATAATTACAGTAATCAATCAAGAGCAAATAAACGTGCGATGGAGATATCATATATATAAGATAATACATAGATCTTTGCAAACATGTTCACACAGAACCACATATTAACACTGAGATAATCAACAGGTCAATACATATGTAACAAATGCATAAATACCCCACAAAAATAAGATCTCTCCACACTTATCATATCTCATTCTATGTTGCTCCCACCTCGAAAACACATATCTCCTCTCATCGTTCATCATGCTCACTAAACAGATCACTCAACACATGTCTAACTAGTAAGCCACAATAGATCCTAAGTTCTTGGGATGATCATCTATCACCACATCACTTTTTTTCCCAACCTATGTGGATAATGGGTCTCCACCTAACAGAAGTGATAGAAGTGCCTCTCTTACACTCCACATTATTAGGGTCTTTCACAGATAAATGATTTCAAACATTTAATCACCTCTCCACTCGTTATCTAAATTCACACTCCACATCCCTAGTACAAACAATCAATGGACCCTTAGGCATCTATAGTCCACCTCACCAAAAGACATACAACACACTATTAATGCATCCCAACCCACTATATATGCAAACAATTACACCAAGTAAGAAGATCACTCCCATCCATGCCAATGCACATATCAAACACATTGAAATGCAACATATAATCATGTAACGGAATTGAGCAATCACATACATGCAGAAAAAGATTACACATGCAGTAACTAGGTTTACACTCAATAAAGCTCACTAGGGTCATCACTCGACCTCATAGCCACGTTCGCCTCGTCTCTCATCTTACTTTCCCTTTATTATCATTCCTAGGACAACATATTTCACCATGTCCAAATTTGTTGTAGTTAAAATATATCTTATTTTTCGCACTTGCCTTGGATCACATTTGCCATCAAAAATTTTATGAAAAACATTTTCGTTTTGCCAAATTAAAAATTAACATTTTTCATTAAAACAGCACAACTCAAAAAGTGTTTTCATTTTTACCAAAAAATTCACAAAACACAAACTACAACCAATGACGACCACAAGTAAAGCGCATACACAATTCACACAGAATGATCAAATAAATTTTCCTAAGGTCAAATGCAATTCTAATAATGAAAAATAATTGACAAAAAATTTCACAAAGAATTTAAGGGAAATAATTAATAAGTAATTCCTAGGTCTAGCAACAAGCAATGGTTACCCTTTCACGGTAACCTCAATCCTAATGTCACCCCACGGATGACTTCTAATACGAAAAGTAAATTGTTATCCTACTTAATAACCATAACTACAATAATAAAAGGGAAAGGACACAATGCCGATCGGACCACGTTTGAAGGTTTGTAAATATCGAAAGATCACTATCAGTCCAAAGCTTCCGGCAACCGCAACAACACAAAACGACACCCAAACATTGAAGAGCAAAATCGTCCAATTTTCATAGTATCACCCAAAACTGAAAACTGACACCACTAAGGTTTTGCCATGCCACCAAAAACATTATGCATGAAGACGTCATCGTCGAAAAACTTCTCACGCGCATCCACCATCTCTATGTGTGGGCTTTATGGCCCAATCACCACGCACCGAACCACTAGGTGCACCTCCGCCTATACAGTCCACCAGCGGTCTCCATTTCTCCAACTGATCTGTGGTTTGGCTAAAAAACACCAAAACGATTCTGGCAAGTTTTTGCAAAATCTAGATAGTTTTCGTCTATTTTTTCTGCCGGTTTCCAGTAACATATCTGGGCACTTTTGATCAATTTTTCACTCCAAAAATTATAGATTTCACTACTACCCTAGCTCTAATACTATTTGTTGCGGAAAAAAATCTTCGAGAAATCTTGATTCAGGCTCAGTTTAATCAACCAAAACAAACATCGACCGAGGAGGCTCGACCCACAACTTTATACACTTGGTTGCCACAAGTTTACTCACCTACAAAGGATGGTGGTGGTGGCGGCAGCGGCGGCGGCAATATCACAAAGAGAGTAAGAAATGTAAAGAAAACAGTGAAAACTCAATAGCAACGGTGTAATGACAACCACAAGTAAAGTGCATGCACAATTCACACATAATGGTCAAATAAACTTTCCTAAGGTCACATGCAATTCTAATAATGAAAAATAATTGACAACAAATTTCATGAAGAATTTAAGGCAAATAATTAATAAGTAATTCATAGGTCTAGCAACAAGCAATGGTTATACCTTCACTGTAACCCCAATCCTAATGTCACCCAACACAATGACTTCTAATGCGAAAAGTAAATTGTTATCCTATACAATAACCATAACTACAATAATAAAAGGGAAATGACACGATACCGGTAAGACCACATCTGAAGGTCCGTAAATATTGAGAGATCACTATTCGTCCCAGAGCTTCTGGCAATCGCAACAACACAAAACGACACCTGACACCCCAACATCGAAGGGGAAAATAGTCCAATTTTCACCGTATCACCCGAAACTGAAAACTGACACCACCATAAGGTTTCACCATGCCACCAAAAACATTATGCCTAAAGACGTCGTTGTCAGAAAACTTTTCACACTCCTCCACAGGCCTCCATCGTCTCTACGCGTGGGCTTTATGCCCCAATCACCACGCACCGGACCACTAGGTGCACCTCCGCCTGCACAGTCCACCAGTGGTCGCCGTTTTTCCAATAGATCTGTGGTATGGTAGAAAAACAACAAAATGATTCCGACAAGTTTTTGCAAAATCTGGATAGTTTTCCTCTCTTTTTTCTGTCGGCTTCCAGCAACATTTCTAGGCACTTTTGGTCGATTTTTCACTCCAGAATTCACTACTACCCTAGCTCTAATACCATTTGTTGCGGAAAAATCTTCGAAAAATCTTAATCCGGGCTCAGTTTAATCAACCAAAACAAACACCAACCGAGGAGACTCGACTCACAACTTTATACACTTGGTTGCCACAAGTTTACTCACCCACAAAGGATGGTGGTGGTGGCGGCGGCGATGGCAGCATCACAAAGGGAGGAAGAAATGTAAGGAAGCAATAGTGAAAACTCAATATCTCACCTCTCTTCCCGCCTGCCTCTCTATTGCATTCTCACACAAACGCTACAAACAATGGCCGCAAAGAGATGGATATATATAGCACTAGTTAGGTCACTCCAATTGGGCCAAACTTGTAACGACCCGTGTCCCACTTAACGGGCTGTCCTGGCCGTTAGATTGACGACGTACTGTCCCCATTGTACCAATATGAGTCTTTTCAGCATACTTTATCCTCACTCGTACGCTCCCTGAGAAAACTTCCCAGGGAGTAACCCATCATGGAATTGCTCCAAACTAAGCACGCTTAAATATTGAGTTTCTAACGATTGACTTCCGAAAAATAAGGTTCACTTTGTTGGTATGAGTAGTACCTATCAAATCTTTTTTTAATCTTTCATGGTCTGGGTATTACAATCACCCCTCGTTAGACTCGCGACGTCCTCATCGCGTTTGATCCATCTAGGATCCGTTGCCAGGCATTAGGATTCTAGAGGTGGCTCCTACGAGTTCAAGAGGTGGCTCCCGCCCTATGACGTAGTACTTTGTCCCGCATAGCACTTAGTTCCCGATTTCTGGTTGGCAACCTGTCTCTGATACCATTTGTAACGACCTGTGTCCCACTTAGCAGGCTGTCCTGACCGTTAGATTGATGACGTAATGTCCCCACTGTACCAACATTAGTTTTTTCAGCATACTTTGTCCTCATTCGTACGCTCCCTGAGAAAACTTCTCAGGGGGTCACCCATCATGGAATTGGTCCAAGCCAAGCACGCTTAACTATGGAGTTTCTAACAATGGACTTCCGGAAAAGAAGGTTCACCTCGTTGGTATAAGTAGTACCTATCAAATCTATTTTTAATCTTTCAAAGTCTGGGTATTACAAAACTTCACTAAATAGGCCACCATATATCACCATCCAACAAATAACCACAACTTGGGTCATCCGCGAATGTAGGACCACAAGCAACATTAACTCAATTAAGTTGTTTCTAGTGGCCCCAAATTATTTTCTGATCGAGTCATCACTAAGGTGTCGATATAAATTATCCAACATCGGTTTAACATAATCGCCCGAGATTTATTAGGTATCAAAAAAACCCAACAAATATATATCATCAAGATTTCAGAATCCTGGACTTCTGTTCTACAAGGAACTAATATAAAGGATTTCAGAACCTTTCTAACAAATCTTGCACTCTGTTAAAAAATGGACATTCCACCACTTGAACATTGAAAACTAACAAAATGGACAAGGATCTCTGTACAGGGAGAAACTGAAAAGAAGAAACGCCAAATTGACATAGGCATAAAAAGGTTTGTGCATATGATTTAAGACTGCAATTGATGTGGGTTGTTCCAACAGAAGTATTCTTGAAACGATTGTGCTACATATATATTAAGGTTGACATCCTTATGAGTTGACAGATTTTGATACATTGATCTTGACAACACATTTTTCAATCAACTGCCAATTTTTTGACACAGAGGGAGGTGTCCATCAAGGTGTACACTGTGTATGCAAGTAGTTTAATCCTTCTTTTAAAAAAAATGCTTGTACGGCTGAGTGTAAAAACCCGAGACCATACCAAAACGAAAGCCAATGGGAATTTTTCCTTCTTATAGGCCTTCAATGAACCCCAAATTTCCTTTCTACACAGGATGGTTGCATAAGGACAAAACAAAACCATTAACTCCTATCAAGTGTTTCGCAACCAGAATAAAATTAAGGTCTGCTATTAAACCACAAATTTTTAAGCCATCATAAAAAACCTCAACATTATGGACACCATGATGAGAAGCCAATTTTCTGCAACTCTATAATTGCACTGGGAACACCCCTTCACTAAAACCCAAGACGAATTCACAGCTCCAGCTTATCGACAAGCATGAACCTTGTAACCTAAAATTTTTCATACAAATATCCTAAAATGGTGCACCTTCTATACCCTGTAGCAAGGGAACTTCTCTTGAATCAACACTAACCACATGAATTATAGAAATCCCTTTCGCTTTTGGTAAGTCTTTCGGATCAAATTTCTCATCGGGATGGTCGTTTGCACAGTCTCACTGCTACCAGGTCATCACCACTCTCAATATAACAATCTTCAATGCAGACATTTGTGCTTGAATCTGAGAAAGAAACTGTCTTAGATATTTCTTTCTAAATTTATCCTATAGTGTCTAAGATGATTAGACATGCAAGGCACGGAAACCTTTTGCAATGTTATGCTTAGATTTCTCGTTTTAACTGGATGCTTCCTAAGAAAACTGTGCATGTGTTGGACGACATGCAGGTGTCAATCTGATTTTAATCCCCACGTCAATTTTGTCACGGCTTGAGAAAATGTACCTTCTTTAACTAAGTTTATAGCAATATCTAGTAAGATACGAAACTTAATACTCTTATAGATAAGCATGTTGTCGCTGCACTCCTGCAGGCTGACTAAGTGGAATCTCCTTGATAATTATGAAATCACACCCTTATTCAAAGGGACTCATATCGAGAAGTATGTTGTTTGTGGCTACGTTCCTGGTAGGCTGACGAAGTGGGTCTCCTTGATAATTAGAAACCACACCTTTATGCAAGTGACTCTTACCGAGAACACATAGTGTCCAGGATATGATTCAAGACTCCATTAAAAAAAATCCACATAAATTTTTTTTTACGTATAAAAGAAAATTATAAATCAAGAAATTTATGCCCCCCACCCGAAAATCCACCGGTGGTTGTCGCTACACTCCCACATACTAATATGTGACTATGGCGTCTTCTTGATAATGATGAAATTACACCTTTATGAAATATGAAAGCAAACGACAATCAAGAGGACTAATTTTCCACATTATTCAATGTCGGCAAAAAGACAAGAAATATTCTATGTATAAGTTAAGGGTGTGTTTGAACCACATTATTTTGGAAGAATACATTCTAAAATAGTAGATTGATGGAGAATGTGCAGTTGAAAAATTATTGATGTGATGAAAAATATTATTTTATCAAAGAATGTGTGGTTGAAAATGAGTAGAAGAATGAAAATGAAAATTTTAATGTATTCCAAACATGGACTAAATTCTGAAGTTCCTTCCTTACTACAGGAAAACTCAAAATGGGGAAATTTGGACCCATAATTTGAGATAATCCAAAGCTTATTATGAATGCTTTTTGACTTTTGCTTAGTTGGTGCCGAAAATATGGACTGGTTGGGAAATTTTTACTTTTGACTTCAAATTTTAATTTTTTGATAGCCAATTTTGTGTTTATCTTCCTGTTACATGTCTAGGCTAAAATGGTTTTGCCTACCAGCACTAACACAAAATAATAAAGCTGATGATTACTTGTACACTTGCACTTCTAATTCATCACAAAATCAGCTATTCAATATTCAAATAAATTGTATTTGTAAAAATGAGTAGGATGGTTCTATAGATGGTTCGTTAATATCATAATAAATTGTCATGTATTGTATATCTACGAAACGAAGGATGGGGGCATGCAGAAGTATTTTCGAAGGGTGTATCTTATACGAATGAGTATTATTTTGTTACAAGAGAGAGGGTCTCAAAAGTGCAACGAACAATTCATATGCTTCGAAGCGTAATGCTAAGATAAGAGTAGGAGGGTCACAAGAAGTTTTTTCCAATCCTATATACTTAAAAAGTACGAGAATAAACGCCGTGGATGAGGGAAAATGGTGTGTGGATAGGGGGGCACTATCATTGAATCTAAGAGATACATCTAGATTATGAGGTCGTGAAAGAAATGATAACAAAAAAAAAAAAAAAAATGTTTTCTACGAGACTTTAACGAAATATATAAAATAATATGCACCATGCGTTGACTACGATTAATTTGAAAAACAAAATATTTTGTTTCAACTTCATTTAAATAAATTAAAATTTATTTTCTAACTTCTTCCAAAATTTTGACATTAATAAATAACTTTTGAACAAAAACCTATTTAAAGAAACTTCTAATAACTCATAAAGAGAAAGAACCTCTTCACAATTAGGTAGTAATCATCTATTACAAATTGGGTTAATTTCACAAACGGTCACTAAACTTACCTAAAAATTACAAAACAATCACTGAAGTTTAAAGCTTGCAGAAATGATCACTGAAATTTCATGCGCTTTCACAAACGGTCACTGAAATTTTAATTTGTTTCATAAACGATCACTGAAGGACCGTTATGATTTTTATTCAAACTTAAAAGACCAAAACACGTGGATATAGAAGCTTGACCACCGTAAATACAAATTTTTTTAAAACAAGAATACACTATATTTTTATGTAAATTAAAATAAATAAAGGCGCATTAAAAGTTAGGAAATCTATAAACGATCACACAAAAACATAGAAAAATATTTATATCTCATATCTAAATTTATGGTTTTGTACGTAAATACGCAGAAAGAGAATTAAAATATCACTTTTACAAATTTCATCTAATTTACTCCAAAGGTGGCACTTAATAGCAAGAAATTTGCACTTAGTGCGGTCAAGATTCTATGTCCACGTGTTTTGGTCCTTTAAGTTTGAATTAAAATCATAACGATCCTTCAGTGACCGTTTGTGAAACAAATTAAAATTTCAGTGACCGTTTGTGGAAACGCATGAAACTTTAGTGACCGTTTCTGCAAGTTATAAAATTTAGTAACTGTTTTGTAATTTTTAGATTAGTTCAGTGACCGTTTGTGAAATTAACCCATTACAAATTGGATGCATAGTTTCAAAATAAATAAGAATAATAATTGTAATCTTCTTAAATGGAGTGAGTTTGGTGGCTGTAAAATTGAAAGTTGAAACTCACCCCACATCCACAAGTCATTGTCCCATCTAGAAACCATGTTCTATTTTCTTGACTTTGAATTTTAAAGAAAATGGGCTGCAAATTTGGGGTTGGATTCTTGCTGCCTTTAAGAAGGTCTACTACGTATCTTACAATCTTTTCAACCAAAGAACGTTGAATCAATTCTTATTCAAGTTGATGATCTATAAATAGGATTAATGTATGACTGACAAACTTGATCGAGTCATTTAACTTGCCTTTAATTTGTGAACTGTATAAATATGTATGATACATCGAACATAATAGAAAATCTATCTTTATGCAGGTTGCGAACTTTCACGGTCAAACCTAATATGACTCGACTATAGAGGCAAACTTGGCTATCCCTATGACAAGGCTTGTCTTGTTAAGTTTTTATGCAAGCCATGCATTTTATGAGTTGAATTTTGAGATACAAATATATTTAGACATTTAAAATTGGGAAAATTTTGCAGCAAAATGCTTAAGACCTTTCAAAAATGTCTCATCAAGTCCTTAACCTTCTAGTCATAGCAACAATATTCCAAATCATTTCCATTTGATTGCAAAAGTGGAATATGGAAAGAAAATGAATTCCAGAGAATTGAATTGTCTAGAATTATTTTTTGGGGAATTGTCAATTAATTGTGTTTGATTAGTATAATTTTTCACGTGGAAAATATTAAAATTTTGTATCTTTTGGTGTTCGTTTGACTTTTTTTACATGGAAATTGTCCATTAAAATGATAAAATTTGTTACAATTGGAGATATAATTTGTTTTCATAACCAAATAAAAAAAAAAAAAAAACCTGATTGGTGGGAATTGATTTCATCAAAAACAAGGAATTGGAACCACGTGAAAGAAAACCAAGAAAATGAATTGCCAAAAATTTTAGTGTATCAAACATGCCTAAAGTGGAAGATGGAATTTTTTTTTCCATTTTCCATGAAAAATTTTCCGCAATCAAACAGGCCACGACAATTGAACTATTAGCTGAACAAAGCTTATTTTACCAAATTTAAAAAACGGACAATTGGATGAAAATCGCCCAGTAATCCTTTATTCTCACATTTATTAAAAGATTTAGGACAGAGATACTAAAATTATACCGTTTGAAATATAACAACACATTTTTTTTAAAAAAGTCTTGGAAACTCTATTGCAAATTCTTCCTTTTAATTTACTAATCAAACATGGTACAAACGTTTGGAACAACACACGGAAGGCTCTAAAAATATTTTATTTACATGATAGTACAAGTATATGTCGAATAAGTAATTATGTCTCTGGTTGATGAGGATTAAAAATTGATTTTTATTAGATTTTAATAAAAATTAATGAAACTTACGGTTGAAAGATTGTGACTCCTGTGAAATGTGTGATTATAATTTTTTAATTTTAATTTAAATATTAGATTTTAATTTTTACCAAACAAGGCTATATGTGTACTTCAACATCACTCTTGCATGATTTAAATATCTTGATTGTAGCCCAGACCTATTCATAAGTTCTCCACCCTGGTTCCTGGGAGGCACATCCTGCGATTTACCTTCTCCTAGATGGTCCAGGGCAGGGTCGGTGGGGGACCCTCTAGGTATTTTTAAATATCTTGATTGTGCTTAATTAATGGATTATGGGTAAGTTGGATTTTTTAAAGCTGTGACATCATCTTCCCCATTTTCTTCACCCGAGGTTCGTACAATGTGTTTGTCATTATATAAGTTTTATCACCTTAATTTTTTAATAAACCAACTTTTTGTCCATCATTTGTAACATTCTATTTGTTTTTAAAAGGTGATAATATCATTTGTAAACCAGTCCCTTCTTTGGGTTTGGCCACATGAATTATTTAAGCAATAATGCTCCACTTATTTGAGGAAATTAATAAACAAATCATAGGACAAACCTAATTCAACCTTCCCCAACTAGCATATATCTTAACCCATGGGAAAATGCATCGAACAATTGTCAAAAGTTAACACTCGATTCAGAAGTTGAGAACCCAATATCATGGAATCCGGAAAAAGTTGTACTAAATTTATTGGAATTCGTAGATCCAGTAGAACATGCTCATCGCCTCAAAGAGCTAGCAAATGGCTACAAATATTGTTTAGGAGAACATATATGATATACAGGTATCGAAGATTCTAAATCATTCTTGTCAATGCCAAAAGGGTGATTTAGAATTTGTAATCAACTATACAAAGTAAGCAGATCCCATAATATTTATGAGTTACAAGGCATGATTTGAGTCTTCATTCCACTTTGATCTAAGCAACTTTAGCAACATTCTTGCCTTAGTTTTAGTCCTCCCACTGCACTGGCTTTGAAGAAGCAACAGCAATTGAGTTAAAACCCCACTAGAAAATGCTTCTTCTCTGGCAGTTTTCGAATCAACACACATAATTAGTAATGAATTTACAGCACTCTCACTTCCCTCGTGGTCTGATACTCTGAAAACCAACTTGACTAATGCATTTACACCAGAGGGGTGATTGATAATCGCCTGTTTTGCGCACTCTACGGTTAAAAGATTCTCAATTATGGACACTGCTTTCGGCGCTAGGCTTCTTTCGTGTTTTTTGGACCTTGAAATATATTCCACAAGTTCTTCGACTGCACCTTCTTTTACTAGCTTTTCACGATTGGATTCTGTCGAAGATAATGCTGATATGGCCTTGATCCCAGCTTCAGCAGCCTCGGAATTGTTATGAACAAGATGAATTATTTCTTGCAAAAGACTGGCTGATTTTCCAAGTTTATTGCAAAGTTCTTTTGTCTCTAAACCTTTTGCAATTGCCTCCACCAAATGACACAAGCAATTCTTGATAGCCATGTTGCCCGTTTCAAAGAGAGAAACAAAATAAGCAAATTTAGACTCCTCTTTGAGCATGTTTATGGCCCCCAAGTCACTAAATGGCAACAACTTAAGAGCACAAATAAGTGCTTTTTCTACAAACCTCAAATCTTCTTGAAACTGTAAACCTTCTGAATTTCTGAAAACCACTTCTAACAGTAAACAAAAGAAGTCTAACTGTATCAAACAAGAATTCTGCAGGGGTAGCTCATCTGCCAAAGCGTGGATGATATCCAGTATCTCAAGCTTATTCTCCAATGTGAAGTCATTCGACTCAAGATTGTGCTTGACTGCAGCAATCGAATTATCAGAGTCGATTATTTGAAGGTAAACAGGATCGATTTGAGTGCCCGAATTGAGCCATTGATCGATCAAATGCCGAAGATTGTTATTCGGTATTATAGAAGGATCGTGGAGTTTCTGCATTGTGACTGGACATGTTAAGTTCCCAGCTGCTAGCCATTTTTCTATGCCGGACCTATCATAGGTTTGTCCTGTGCACAGAGTGACTGGATCTCTAAACAAATCTAGACTTATGGGACATATAAACAAAGGAGGTATAATCATTTCAGCCCCTTTCATGAACAATCAAGAAACCAAAATAACAGCAAAAAAAGTTTCTATATTAGATCAGATTCTAGACCTTCCCTTTCCATGAGATTGGATCTAGCCAAAAGTAGAATGTTAACTCACTTCTTGGTATCCGATTCGACCCCTCAACAGCCGGATCACCGTAATTGGGATGTGTCTATTTATCTATCTCGACTCGAAAAAAGAGCAAAACTACAAATAGAGAGAGATGGTTAAAGAGATAAGAAGAATGTTGTCCTGGTGGTTGTGGGACAAAACCGCAAAGGCTTGGGGGTGTTAGAGGGTGACTTAGCTTGTAAATTTGCAGTACATACTGAACACAAACGCACGGGTAAACAAAAGCCAATGGGGAATTAGAAGAGAACACCAATATTTCAAACACAAGAAACGACAAGACATTGGGGCCTTATCCCATTCTACTCGGGGTGGGGGAGATGCCAAAGGGATATGTAAATAATAATTATAGAATAATGCAAAGTGGACCTACTTTTCCTCGGCTTAATTACTAGATATGTGCCAGTCAAACTGAACCACCCTAGAAAACTAGATGTTATTGTCTAGGAAAGTTTGAACAAACCAAATAATAGTGACAGGTTTGAATTGAAATCTTCTTAGCTAGATGGAGCTAGAGATGATGACAAGGAACTCCGCACGAAGAGGAATTATCGAGCAAGTACAAACAAAATTTCATATCCATTACACATGGATGGACGACGACTTACAATATTACTATTGAACAAAAGAATACGGAAGACATAATAAAATTTAGGAAAAATTGCAGTCACGGTACTAAATCTTTCAAATTTTTACAGACTATACCCAAACCTTTCATTCGTGTCACCCACGGTACCAAACATTTAAGCAATTCGCACCTGAAATCTAAATTGACAGAAACAGTTATTTTGACTTTTAATTGACCAATAATTAAATATCTGACCAATTTTTAAAGAGTAAATATGTAATTTTACATTTTTCATATGAAAGAAAATTAAATTAAAAAAATAAAAACCTTCATGCCTCCCCTGCTTCCGCCACATCCAAGAAGATGAACAGTAGCCAATATTTGAAACATCACTTGCCATAGCCGTCCGTTGTCGCGGGATTCCTTTTCCCACCACAGTGAGTTAACCCTTTTCTTTTGTTATTTCAAACCTAAATCAAAATACTTTTGAATCAATTTGTTTCAAAAGGGGTTGATGCAAATGGGGAGAGCTTGAAACAATTTTATTCGTTGCTTTGAAATATGCAGGTTTTCTGTAGGGTGCCCTGTAATTCCCAACCCTTTACAGAGAAATGGCGTCATAGTACGGGCTTTGTGCTTCGACTAGGTGTGTAGTTAAAGCCATTTTCGGACTGAATTTTGCTTTAACCATGCCCTTTCGACTTTTCTTCACAAACCCACCAACAAACGCCATTACATTTCTTCATCTATGACCATTCTAATTAAAGAAAAATCACTTAATTTATTTGAACGAAATCTAATCTAAGAAACATGGATTTAGTTTTTTATTGGAATTTGGTTTTGTTTACAGTTGGATGTGAAATTAGTGATTTATTGTTTTATAGAATCAAATGATAGTCTCTCAAATTTATAGATATCTATTATTCATGGAACAAGTTATTAAGGGCCTGTTTGGTACGGATTCTTCAATTTTAAAATAAATCAATTCTCATTTTCAACCACACATTCTTCAATAAAATAATATTTTTCATCACATCAATAATTTTTTCTTCTTTTTCAACCACACATTTCCCATCATATCACTATTCAAAATCAATTCTTCCTCCAAAAAATCCCTACCAAACAAGCTCTAAATGTTGGTGTTCGAGAAGGGGATGATTGGGGTGAGGGTGGGGTGAACAATAATTTGGGTGGTTTTTTAAAAATTTAATTTTTTTTTCATATGAAAAATGTAAAATTACATATTTACCCTTTAAAAATTGGTCAACAATTGGTCAAACATTTAATTATTGGTCAACTAAAGGTCAAAGTAACGGTTTCTCTCAATTTGGACTTCAGGTAAGAATTGTTTAAAGGTTTGGTACCGTGTGTGGCACAAATGAAAGGTTTGGGCAAAGTCTACAAAAAATTGAAAGGTTTGGTACCGTGACTACAAATTTTCCTAAAATTTATTAATTGTCAAGTCAACTCTAATTAAGTTAAGCTATAATACGACGGTAGAGCATGTAAAGGTATTACAATCAAGTCTCGAAGAAAAACGAATTTGCATGATCATCGTGAATCCAAGATAATATCAGATTAAAGAATAATCAACTAAATGGATTCGACTACAAATATTCCCAATTTTGACTATATGTATTCTCTTAACTTTTGCAGGCACCCCGTTGAAAATTATTCACAACAAAAATTTCGTCAAAGTTGTAACAATGTAAAAATAACAAGATCTCATAATTTTGGCAGGCAACTATTTGATTCTCATTCCCTTAGTTTCATGAGCACTTGGAATCTCAATGCATTAATCTATAGGGGCCATAAAGTAATTCCAAATTCACATTTAAGTACTTATTATGTGAATAAGAATTTGGATAATTATATTCCACCACAATTTTTATTTATTGCACCACATTTTAATTGTTTTTAAGATTTTTAATTTTTGCGCATTATAAAACTTGTGTCCTTGACGATTTTTCATATCATTCTTATCCTCGGACTTTTCATTGGTTAGCACATTTTTGTATTTGATAATATTTCTATATCCAACAGCTCGTTGAAATGATATAAAACAGCTTATATTTTCATCATATTTTTAAAAAATAAATAAAAAGTGAAAAAAATTATTTTTCCCTCGTTCCAAAGTATGAAAATAAAATATTTTGATATAAATCATAATCAAGGATGAAACGTACTAATAAGTGTAATGTTGAATATAATAATCCAACAAAAAAATTAAGAAAATAATTGGTACAATGATCAAAATTGAGTTTAACTGCAATTAGAATATGGCGTACCAAATAAAAATTGTACGATATTATAACCACCCAAAGAATTTTTTCCTTTTTTATGTAGGAGAATAAGAGATTATTAAATTAAAGTTTTGACTTTAAATCGAATTAGACCTCTATTGCTGTAGAATATTTGACCATCCTACATATCTATAATTAATTTAGAAGTTAGCTTAGTCTAACTTAAATTTTTTTTTTTTTTTTAAAATTCTTGAAAAAAAAAATCACTATTTGTCTTGGTGGATAGATGAAATGACTCTTTCGACCTGAAATCTTTTTAAAGTCACGTGCGACATAATTTTTTAAATGGTAGAACTTTGCAGGTAGTGTGAGGCCGACAACTTTCTTGATCGTTGTTCAAGCGTCCATTGCAAGTTGAGAGAAGATCTAAGTGAATTGGTGACTCAAAAGTAGGCACTTTTAACGCTAATTATAGTTCACTCTCTATTTCCACCCCTTGTTTGGGCTACATTATTTTTTCATTATCATTATTTTACTCATTTTCAATCACATATTTTTTAATAAAATAATTTTTTTATCACATCAATAACTTTTTCTTCTTTTTTAATCACATATTCTCCACCACATCAGAAAAAAATGCATTCTTGAAGAAAGAATGTACACCAAACAGAGGCTTAGTCGTGGCCTTTAATTCTCCATAGCTTCATTCACCTTGAGTGTGTTTGAAACCCATTTGTTTAAGATAAAAATTTTTAGAATAATGATTGATGGAAGAATGTGTGGTGGAAAAGTTATGAAAAGTTTTAGATTTGTGTGTAATATTATTTTATTGAAAGAATGTGTGGTTGAAATGAAGTAGGAGAAAAAAATGAGAATGAGAATAAGATAGAGAATGAGTGCCAAACATGGGCTTAAAAATTAAAGACAACTAGAGTAAAGATCTAGTAAAATCATAGGTGATTGATCTTATAATACTTCTAAATAACTAATTTCAAAATATTTGTTTTTAGGGATTTTCCCCCCATCATTTGTGCTGCTCGAAGATCTATAAAAAGAAAAACGATGGGATACACAAGTGATTAAGCCCTCGTTTGACACTCATTTTTTTTCTTATTTTCATTCTTCATTTCAATCACACGTTCTATAAATAAAATAATATTACACATAAACCTAAAAATTTCCCTTACTTTTTAAAGACACATTCTTCCATCAATCACTATTCAAAAACACATTTTTCTACTAAAATGGGTGTCAAACAAATATAAACTTGAAGGACTTGAGTTGCAATTCTTGAAGTGGTTTCATTTGCTTAACAAACACGATTTTAAACGTGGAGGAGATTCTTTTAAGATTCATATCATTCACTAGTATTTCATGGGAGTTTATCTCCTTTGTGCGATTTTAAAGAGATATGTGAGACTTTGTAAAAATTTTGATAAATGTTCGACGGGAATGTAAGTATTTGTGCTATTTTAAAGAGATGTGTGAGATTTTGTAAAATACTTGATAAATGTTCAATGGAATGTGAGTATTTGTTGTTGAGTCTCGGTCAAATCGGGTATTTTCTACATATCCTACCTTTTTTTATGGTTGGGTCCCCTCTCCTTTCAGATAATGAAAATAAATCGAGAAAAAAAAAACCAAGAAATTGTCGATCCCTTTTCACCGATTTATTAACTTTACAAGCACACATTTATCATATTTTTTTTTATCAAAAGCTTCGACAAATAACTCCGAACCATGTTTAAATGATGGGCTCTTTTCGGTAAGCCCAATTCACTTATTTGGGCGGCCTTTGTTAGGCTTGTGTTAGACCAAGCTTGGATAAACAGGCCTCAATTTGCTTTGTAATGCACATTGTAGTCTTGCTAATTTTCTATATATATTTAAAAATAAAATTGGTTTTACTTGTGAACATAAATTCCGCAATTAAATCCAAATGAGACAAAAAGATTGTTTGACAAAAAATTTGATAAAATTTTTCAATAACTTTTAAGTATTTTCAAAATGTGTATGATTTTTTATTTATTTATTTGTCCGTTTAATATTACTTTTGTTTTTTACTTTTACTTTCTGTACAATAGTATATGGAGGAAATTATCTTAATTTTTAAAAATACTTTATATTTCATAAGTATTTTTAAAGAAAGTCATAATGGAACATATTCTTCTAAAAGTTATTCTAATTATCGAAAATATTTTTATTATCATAAAATTAATCAAATGAGTCCAAAAGCTCCTTTCAACTTTTCAAAAGTTACGACAAACGGGTCTTACAATATTTTTAAAAAATTATCAAGAAAATGGAAATGGTTAAACTTAGAAAAATTTACCCACTACGAAGAAATAAGAAAAAAAAGATGTGGAAAAACTCACCGAAAAATAGAGCGAGAATTAGACACAGAAAGGCGAGAGATGGTTGCATCAATTGTACGAACCTTGCAGTTAAATGCAACAACACTCGCACCCATATCAAGGCCCCTACTATTCTTCTCTGCCCCCTTACAACTGCGTGCAGTGAGAAGAGCATCTGTTTCAATGTCTTACGACAGACAACTTGCTGCAGCCAAGAAAGCAGCCGCTCTTGCTGCTCGCCTTTGCCAGGTTAATTGTTTTATTGATGATTTATTCTCCTGTTTCATTTTCGTTTAATTTCGTGCTTTTTATTGGATTTCAGTGATTCTTTAGTGTCTTTTTTGCCAATTGAAGATTATTTTTTTGTGATTTAGTGATACCCAGATGAAGAAATTGCTTTATTTGCGCATCTTTTGGTGAATTCACAATGACCAAATGGAATAATGGTGAATTTGTGATATTGGATTATGGAGTGGACTTTTTGGTCTTACCATTTCACGATTTAGGTCTAGTTCTGTCGGAAAGTATGTCTTCAGCATTCAAGGAATTTTCTTTCTTAGCCATTCTGAGTTTGGATGTTTCAAGGAAGCGGTACGAACTGGAAATGTAAAAATTCCAGATCTAGGGACTATATAGTTTATTGATTGAAAATCAAGGATGAAATTTTTACTTGTACAACCAATGAATATTGCACGCAAGTTACAAGTATATAGGTTAAGATAATCTTTAACAAAATTTGCAGTCCACGCTGTCAATTAGCGCTTTGATTTACTGCACAATTGGATGTAATTGGTGTGAACCTACTAATTTCTGTAGTCTTCCAAAATGCAAGATGACTAACACTCATTGCTGCTTC
>CAIGRF010096097.1:17886-30789 GCA_903798235.1 Fraxinus ornus
CCCCCCCCCCCCCCCCCCCTACATGTGTCCTCACGGTTTCTTGTATTTTGGACTATTGGATGTCTGCAGAAATTAAAATGATCCAACTATGCATAAGATTGGTTCATATGTTTGACAGGGAAAAACATACATTTTCCCAATTAAACTATAGGACGAAGACTGATTTAGATGGTGATTTGACTGCAGCCTTTTTGGATAACTAACATGTTTTATATTTGTTGTTTTCAAGTACTGCTGGTCTATTAATATATAACCTCTTCATTCATTATTTCCTTTTGGAATCGGTTCTTGCTTTGTTTGTTGATCATTTCTAGAGTATATTGGTGGCTTTGATTTGTTACTTCTCAAAGGGGAAATCGGAATGGAAAAAAACATTTAGGGGGCCTGCATGCTACAAATTAAAGCACTTTGTAGTCTGAATGAGAATGTGGATGCGAGTTTGAGAGCGTGAGTGACGACATGAGAGCATCAACTTTGAAAAGAACATAGGTAGAGAGTGCTTCACTTGGTCAATATATGAAGCATAATCTATTACATTTGGCGTTTAGGGGGCTAAGGAACTTGGAAGGTTCTCTTCTGATCACGTTTATAGTTTATATAATTGAAAGTGTTGATTATAATAATTGTTCTCTCTGTCTCATTGAATGTACGGAGTGATTGATCGAATCATATGGATTTGATAGAGTTAACAGCTTTCTAGGTAAGCCTTTGTTTGCTTAGTGAGGGTGAGCACAATAATATCTCCTTAATAAAGGCCAAATCTTTCTTTACTCTAAGAAAACCCAATTAGGGCTGAAGTTATTGAGCATCATTTCTTGTGCAAGATTGGTTTTCCTCAGGTCTGGCATACATATGACTACTTGTCACAAAATGAATGGTCAGATACTGAAACCGTCCACGTGGACGTCTTTGATGGCAACAGCATTGTTCGTAAATTTGTTGCAGGCAATAAAATGAAATTCACCTTTGTTATTTCATACAAGGAGGAGAATTCAGGCCCTTAATTCCAGCGTTCTCAGAGAAACTAAAGGGCGGGGTAAAATTTGTTGATGATGAGTTTACCACTTCTCCTGTTTAATAAAAAGGCACTCATATGCTACTTGAAAAAATATTATGACAAGAATCAATTAATTTTATAAGGCTGCTAAACAAGGCATGTAATGAAAACCAATGGAACTTGTTGCAGTGCCATACTTCGGAGAATCAGTTTAAGTTAGGCAATAAAAATTGCTTTTAAAAGCTAAAGCAGTTCCACACAATCCTTCGTTAAATGCAAAGTTTACGTATTATGCCTACAAATATCAATTTCCATGACGAGGCTGGCCATTAGACTCCGAGAGACCAAATGCAATCCAATTTTCTCATTTTAACAGTGCTTGGATTTAATTTTCAGGTTCACAGGCTGTTGTTAGCTATATTCTGGAGAAAGATTTGCCATCAATGTCATTTTCATTAGTGGCTGAAGAGGTAGTCTTAGAACTTGGGATTGGTTTTTATGCTGGTTATTGAAAAAATATCCGTATTTGTGAACCTATTGATCTAATGATGTGGCCTATTTTGGCTTCTCTCTTCATTCTTCTTTCTACAAGGTGGTTTATTTCTTTCTTTTTCCAGGAAATAACATTTTAAAGCTTATTCTCCCATCAAACATGTCCAAGTTATTTATATTTTCTGTTTGAATGGATTATATGAAGATTGAGTATTTCTAGGATTCAGAAGACCTCCGCAAAGAAGAAGCCCAGGGTACTATAAAGCGTATAACGCAACTTGTGAATGAAACCCTTGCCAGTGATGGAATGGCAGATGTGTTGCCTTTATCTGTGGAAGATGTACTTGTTTCCATTGACAATGGAAAATCTGAAGGCGGTCCTCATGGTCAGCACTGGGTTTTGGATCCTATTGATGGCACCAAAGGGTGAGTTTGTAGATTGAACTAAATTTCCTCTTGGCTCGATGTGATTGCAGAAGATTTAGTTTTGTTAGGCCTTTCAGTAGATAAAGTGCTAAATTGAATGAAGTTCAATAATAAATTAGTCGACTCCAAGTTTATTAGAATAAGGCAGGGTATAGAAGGTCATACAAGACTTGCAGGCCTGCTGCCTCAGTTGTTCCAAATTTAGAGAAGAAATATGTTCTTCTTAATTGTTTTGAACTACCAAGGCAACATACTAAGATACTGAGTGGCACATTCTTCATTCAATCAAGGCATTTATGTATGTGATTGAAGTTGTTTCATAATTTTGAAATTTAAGTCGTATGGTCAGAGAGATACTTGAATAACTGACAGGACAAAAATTAAAAAGTAGTAAAAGAACCTAGAAGATTAGGCCCTTGTTTGGTCCCCATTATTTTCAAAATACATTTCTCTCTTATTTTCAACAACACATTTTTCAATAAAATAATATTACACGCAAATCAAAAAAAATATTTTTTAATCATATATTCTTCATCAAATCATTATTCCAATATGTATTTTTGACCCCAAAATCTCTTATTTTCAACCACACATTTTTCAATTAAATAATATTACTCGTAAACCCAAAACTTTTCCTTATTTTTTAACCACACATTCTCCATCAAAATACTATTCCAAAATGCATTTTGGGCAAAAAATGGGCATCAAACAGGCTATAGTTAAGATTCAAACGTGCTCTCTCTGACTCTCCCCACCTCCTGTGCACACTCTTGCACACACAACTACTTGGGTTTGAGAGTGTATAATATTGGAAGTACACAAGTCTTGAGAGCCCATCGTTAGCATTGATGACTTGTGCCCGCACTATTGCAGATTTTTACGGGGAGACCAGTATGCCATTGCATTAGCATTGTTAGATGAAGGGAAAGTTGTGTTGGGAGTGTTGGCCTGCCCAAATCTTCCATTATCATCTGTTGCCAGCCATAATCAGCTCATTTCTAAAGATGATGTTGGTTGTCTTTTTTATGCCCAAGTTGGTGCTGGAACTTATATGCAGAGTCTAGATGGCTCCAAGGCAACGAAGGTTTGTATCCTTACATGATTACTTTAACTGATACTTCAAACAGATATTGAAATCCGATTTTCCTATTGTCTTTCAGGTACATGTGTCTGCAACTGAAAACCCTGAAGAAGCATCATTCTTCGAATCTTTTGAAGCAGCACATTCAATGCATGACTTATCTGGTTTGATAGCCAAAGTACTCTCTCTCTCTCTCTCTCTCTCTCTCTCTCTCTCTCTCTCTCTCTCTCTCTGCTGATATGTGTGGGCACGCGCTCATACGCTCGCTTTTATACTTTTGCAAAAAGCTTGTAATTTTGTATTTGATGATAGAAACTCGGTGTTAAAGCACCTCCTGTTAGAATAGACAGCCAAGCAAAGTACGGGGCTTTGTCTAGAGGAGACGGAGCAATATACCTGCGTTTCCCTCACAAAGGATACCGAGAAAAGATATGGGACCATGCAGCTGGATACATAGTTGTTGCAGGTTTATAAAATCTTATCATTTTATTAATCATTGTTCTTGATAGCAGAATCATATCATTGTTCACAAATTTTGTTTATCTGTAGTAACAACTGATCTCCCATTAGTTAATTGCATATGTTACTTTAATTATAGAATTAAAAAGAATATTTGTAACGTTCAGAAGTCAGACAATCTAGCTGCTACTTTGGGACTAGCAAATTATACAAACTGCTAAAGGATCATTGATCCATCATCCTGATGGTATAATTAGACTGAATCTGAGCTAATTGGATATTGTTCCAGTTTCATGATGTATGTTCATATTTAATTTTTTTTCATGCAACAAATGGTTCATCGTGTTTGCATGTTTCCCTTAATAGTTATATTCACATTATGAATACAAAAGGATCTCAAATTATGTGCACAAAAAAAAGCTTCTGATGTTATTAAATAGATATGTAATTAATTAATTAAAAAGATGCATATGACATATATTGATCCACGATAAATTTTTGCTAATGTCACAAATCTGGTTTTGTAGAAGCTGGAGGTGTGGCCACAGATGCTGCTGGAAATCCTTTGGACTTCTCAAGGGGAAGATATCTCGACTTGGACACTGGCATAATAGTTACAAATCAGAAGTTGATGCCAGCTCTCTTGAAGGCTGTTCAGGAGTCTTTAAAGGAGAAAGCTTCGTCCTTGTGATTCTATTTATAATTGGGTAGTTATAACTGGTCAATAGAATTTGCAAAGCGATTAGGACAGTTCATTTTGCAGTTGTGAGGGCACTGTTTGCTCAACTGCTGTACCTCGTTCTTGAAGAACAATTATGTTCCTAAATAGTTGCAAATCAACTCAGTCATCACCGAACTCCTTTATCAAATTGTCTACAAAGCATCTTGACGTTTAAATTGTTCTGAATTATATTATTCTTTTATTATTTATATATGTAAATTACCTCTGCCATACTCGTGGCATGTCTGGTAAAGAGGGTACTAATAGTATTAAACAAGAATGAAAAATTTTACCATCCCATTTAGTACCGTACCAAATATGAACTTGTAATGCCCTAAGATAGCTGCAATTATCATCAGCTCTGGTTGACAAACTTTACAGGTTGTGGGCAGAGGGATATCCACTTTCAAAAGCATTAAATTGAGTTTTTAAGAGTTTTGCAACTGACAATTTTAACAGCATTTGAGTTTGGGTCGACAGAATACGAAAAGCAACACGACAAGAACGGAAAAACAGTCTTATCTTTATGCTCGTCGAGGCCTTTATAAAAAATTGTCGACGAGAAGCTTAAAATAGAACGTAATATATGCAATTATGGTGTCATCTACCATTGTAAGACAATATACTTGCCCTATACAATTTTAGACCAAGGGTGTAAGGCCTATTTATAGAGGGGTGCCCTTATAGAATCTAATAGATACAATGAACATACGTGATATAGGGCATCATCTGGATTTCACAGAGAATGTATGTGCTGGACTTTCTGAATAGCTTCCTTAACCTTATCTGATGGCTCTTCATAGAGGAAGGAAGGGTCGTCAAACTCCGCGGCCAGGCTCGGCTGCCCAAGAAAGGCACGGAATGAGTCAGCAACTGAATGCGAAAGAGAACTGAGGTTATACCCTCCTTCAAGGAAAAACACACAGCGACCCCTGCATAAATCTTTGGCAAGTTCCTTAATGCTCGAAGCCAACATGTAATATGTTCCTGTTGTGAATTGCAGATTTGCTAGTGGATCCAACACGTGTGCATCGTATCTGGACGAAAAATTCATAAACCTCATATAACATATGCAAGAAGCACGAATACTTTTAGCTAAATTGACAGGAAATGATAAGAGATCAAAACAGGCTTGAGTTTTGAATATACCAAGAAAATATATGAAAACATTACTCACCCAGCTGACACGAGAATTATATCCGGCTTGAACCTCCTAGCACATGGTACAATAACTTCATCGAAGACAGTTTGCATGGCTCTATCACCCGATCCTCCTGGTAAAGGCAGGTTAAGCGTTGATCCTTCACCATCTCCATGACCTATCTGATTTATTTTACCAGTGCCAGGATAACTCCCATCCTACATTAGATATAAATCAAATTATAAAGTGGACACAGCGTAAAAAATAGCGATAGGGATTTATCAATTGAGCTCAAAAACTTAAGATTTGTGCATCCTAAAGTTAATAATGCAATCCTGCTTAGGGAATCTCTATTACTTCAATTATATGTTCTGTTATGCAAACTAAATAGCTGGCAATGTCAACATCTATCAGAAAGATTAATACAAGGCTTACAGTGCAGTTGCTTGCTAAACATGGGTAAATATCTTCAGATTATCAGTAGGTATTAGCTAAATATCCAAAGCTACATTGTCTTGCTAGCAGATCAGAAATTATCAATTCAGAAAACATAAAAGAAAAAAGTGGTGTGCAAGTTAAGTGAAATCCTTTTTCTTTTCACAACGAAGTTTTCCTTTTCTTTCCCTAGACCGGTGACGTGTTCAGTGCTGCAAACAACTAGCTTTATACACGTGATTATGAGTGTGCACGTGAGAGAGAGAGAACTGGAGGTTCTAAGCTGAGGAAGAAGAAGCATAGCAAGGAAATAAGGTATAATATAAACCCAATCACTTGAAAGAAATATTTCTATATGTTGAAGCTCAAATAATAGAACAGGCAAGAAAGACATTTTTTCCATCCCACGAGAGGAATGACTATCCAATACAAAAACTTGGCTCAGCCATTGAGCAAAATAATAAGTTTCTAGTAAATGGCTAAGCCAATAGGCAAAAAATTATGTTTCATTTGTAACCATGTAAGCTTCCTGCACAGAATGATGGTTACTTGTTTAAAATCTTCTCTCCAATTGTTCCAGTATTTTCAGAGTGCACAATTTAGGCAGAAAAAGCAGAAATTTTAAATGAACTATACTCTAGTTTTGCATGATCTAGGATATCTCAGACCTAACTTTGAAACTTTGAATGGAAGAAATTTATGACATCTCATGAAGCTTCATAGTTTCCAAGAAATTATACTAAAATATGAATATAGTGGTAAGGCGCAGTTGGGAATTTAATTATAGCATGGCTTACTTGGTGAGTAGAAAGAAAAAATATATCAGGGTCTTCATAGAAGGCATCATTTGTCCCATTCCCATGATGAACATCAAAGTCAATGATAAATACACGCTTCAATCCATGTACACGTTGGGCATAGCGAGCTGCTATAGCCACATTTCCAAACACACAAAATCCCATGGGTCCCTTGGGAATAGCATGGTGACCAGGAGGCCGTACCAAAGCAAAACCAACTGGAGGATCATGCCTAAATTTTGATGCCGAAACCTGCAACATTGGGCCACAGAAATAATCAGGGTTTCCAGGAATAGGTATCTCCATCTCATTATAAAAGAGAAACTTTCATAACCTTGACAAAAATAACACAGAATTAATTCAAATGAAAAATGTATATATAAATAATAGTATCATGGGGAAAGGAAAGATCATCACAAAAGCGACTAACGTATTAGATTGAGACATCACCACTGAATCAACCAGCGAAATTCCAGCACCAGCTGCCAATATCGACTCATGGAATGTCTGTATAATTGAGAATGTCAAAATGAGAAATAAATACATCATTAGCACATCATCATTGGCAGATACAATTACTCGCCAGAAATAAACGAGAGGATATATTCATTTAAACTTGGTGTTCTTTACATGCAGGCCAGATTCTTTTTTTCATCAAATTCCTTACATGTGCACAATTTTATTATTTTGGAAACTTGCTATTTTAGTTAAATTTTATAAATAGGACTAGTGTTTTTGAATAATGTCGACAATTGATATGATTGGTTAGTGTACTGATATTATTCACCTTACAATTTCTCTTGGATGCTTATCTTCAAAGCCAGTACTAACTTTCTTATAATAAGATATCTAACTCTTCAAAAGATGAAAGGATTGTCATAAAATATAACAGTGATGAATATCAGTTTGCAGTAATAGCACTGAAAATGGGGAGAAACTACAGTTCAAAATTGTGTTCTCACCGTGGCAGTAGCGTAAGTTGGTCCAGAGCCATCAATAAAAATAAGACCTTGTTCTGAGGCCTGAGCCATTGCCTATAAAACACAATAGAGAGAGAGAGAGAGAGATCAGATAACTATAGTTCCACATTATCACATTAACGAAAAGGGTAAATTAGCCCTTTCCAAATTTAAAGTTATAATGGCTTCATCGTTCATGGTGAAACAAATTAAAAATTAGTGAGGATACGACCCTGAAAATACCACCAAAAAAAAAAGAAAAAAAAAGAGTAGAAATAAAGCTAAGACTAGTCACTGAGAAGTTCAACTAAATAGGATTACTTAGAAATGATAAATCAGACAATCACATGCTTATTCTTTAGTTGAATATAATAACAATTTTTCAAAAATATTTCATTATCAATTAAAGACCAACTTCAAGAGATAAAGGGCAATATAGATATACCTTCTCAAGTCCAGACACATAAGCTCTTTCATGAACACTTGCTATATCATCTACACTAGCAGATCTGAAACTTTGAAGTTCAATAATCTCTGTGCCTCGGTACTGAAACACAAGACGGCATGATGAACAAGAAAGTGATCTTATGTAACTTTGAAGAGAAAATTACAAAACCAAGAACATAATTTCCCCCACTTAGAACACCATAATGGAAACTTTGGACCAAAACGGAGGATCTGACGCTAATATATTAGGGCACTATTTGATCCACATTCTTAAAAAAAAAATGCATTCTTTTAATACTCATTTTCAACTACACAATCTTCAATAAAATAATATTACACGCAAATCCAAAACTTTTCCTTTTTTAACCACGTATTTTCCATCACATCACTTTTTAAAATGCATTATTTCCTTAAGAATGTGCATCAAACAGGGGCTAGATATTCATAGTAAGAAAAAAATTGATAAATTGCTAAACGTGTTTTGCAAACAGGTTGACAAAATCATCTAGCTATGCAAAGATGTGAAACTAAATGCGTAATCGCTTTTGTACCTTTGAAGTCAGTTCCATCTTTTCAAGAGCATTCACAATGGAAGGAACTCTGGAATTGCATTCAGGGTGCGACTCCTGATATACGGAGTTAAATTAGATAAAGATAGAGTGAGTGTGTGTGTATGAGAGAGAGAGAGAGAGAGAGAGCCAACTGAGGAATATTTAGGAAGAAGCAAAGAAGAAAATCTTCAGAAACACTCGAGTGATAAGCTGAATAATTTGCATAATTAAAAGATCTAGTGAGTGGCTTCTTTAAAGCTTCCAGTTAGAATAATGAAAAATGCATGCTAAATCTTTGCAAAATATCAATTTTCAACTCATTTTTCTGAAATTAATGCATCATTTGCACCAATCTGTCCAAAAATGCATTATTTTTATCTTTTGCAATTTTATATGTGCTGTATTATACATCAAGTGATAGGAAATAAAAATGAAAAAAGATAAAAGGATACAAAGTTCAGTTAAATACACAAAGAGCTTTAACAAAATAAAAGAGAACAAGAAATCATAATAGGGTGAAAATGCTAAAAGAGAACATAAGCAATCTGTTAGCTGCATTGATAATAATATTTAGGTATCAATATAACTTCAAATTTACGACATATGACAACTTTTATTTGCCAATTAGAGCTTCAACTGAAAACTCCAATGAATTGGGTTTGAGGTGGCGAGGAGGGAGGTGATAGCAGGTTATAGAGTGAAGTTAAAAGATTAATGATAGGACACTAGGTAAAAGCTCTTTACCCAATATTCAGTACAATCCTGTCCCCTGCAATTGAATTAACTACAATCTTGGACCTCTCATAAATAGTAATAGCGATTCAACAACAAAAGACAAGAGTCTTGTTCGCAATAAATTTAGGGTCAGCTACTTGAATTCTTCATTGCCACTCCATTCAGTTAACTGCTAGATTACTCATTTCATTAAATAGGGTTCCAAAACCACAGTTTACTTATATACTTCAATAGTCTAGAAACCTGACAATTTTATGGAAAATATTGGTAGAAAATACCATCTATTTTCCTATGTTATGATTAAAAATTAACAAAAAGGCCAAATAACAATATTGCTGGTAGTGTAGTTGAATAGGATAAGTGATGATGGAGTTTAAGAATCCACGCAACTGATTTATTTTCCTGATAGTCTAATATTTAGAAATTACAAATGCAACGTAAGAATTAGTCTTCCAGATAAAGTGGAGACAAGCAGGAGGTATCAGTTGGTACTTGGTAAGTATTTCGGAGATAATTGTGAACAGTGAACACAACATACAACAGCTATTTAAGCATATACAGAACCCAAACGGAGTGATCACAATTTAATTTTCCAATTTAATACAATACAAAAGCATTACTGATTAAAGAAACATGTACAAGCATCGATTCCAAAGGAATATATTCAAGCAAAACATAAGATTATTCTAGATTAAAAAAAAATGCTTATTTGCGACTAAGTTCAAGAAAGCTAAATAAAATGTGCTTATGAAGCTATTGAGACAGAATATACACTTTAACTCAACAATCTCTCAGTTTACAATTGTAAAATCAGGGAAAAACATACTAAAAGTTAAAAATGTCAAATAGACAAGATCCATGTGTATGAAAGTACACAACACAGAAATCATACCTTGTTATGGCCCATGGCAGGAGCAACAGAATAAATCACTTTGGCATTGAGTAGTTGAGTCTCGGAAGGTACACAAGGATCATTCTCTGGATTATTCAAACAATAAACGGAACCTCTACTTTTCTTCGAGGAGTATGCCTTTTCTAATTTCACATTCTTCTCGAGAAATCTGTTGTTCACATTAGATTTAAACTTTGAATACTTCTTGTTCCACATGTACATGTGATGCCTGACCTGGAAAAATGAATCTGCTGCCAGTTGGGAACAGGATTATGTTAATGGAAATATGACGCTATACACTTCGTTTTTGAGTTTCAAATTACAGATGATAATGATTATGGCTGGCAACAGTTTCATCTGCTACAATCTTTACGTGAGTTTCTTTCAACCCATCTAAATTGTTAAAGAATTATCATCATCCAGTTTATTAATATTAGGTTCAATTCAGCCAAATCGACAAATTCTTTTGAACTTAAATGTATTTATGATTCTTTTCTTCTTCAAGTTTACCAGACAACAACAAATTTAACCAAAAAACGGATATCATACATAAAATAAAAAATTTTTTGTCATAAAATAATATTTAAATTAGCAAAATGTATCCTTGAATCAATGAAATAACTGGTTCTGCTCAAGTAATCGAAAACCCACAACAGGGAATTCCAAGAAAAAAAATTGCTAAATAATTAGCTCGATGAATAATCATAATACTACAGTTATTCAAACCAAAGAAGACACAAATTTATAGCGAGAAAGAAAGATTACCAGCAGGAGATAGAGACGAGAAAATTCGGAGCTCCATTTTACCACACAATGACACCTTTAATTTTTATCGATAAGTTAAATCCTAGTATTTATCAGCAACCTAAGTTTTGTTACACTGTCCATATGAATTGGGTGCTATCAAGTAAGTTATGTCCACACGTTTGAAATATCAGTATAATTAAGTGAGAATAGTGGCATTGGGCCTTTTGACCCGATTGAAAGTTTTTTTTGCCCTTTGACCTCCTTTTCCTTTTAAAAAAAAAAGTTTACATTTTCTATTTTTCATTTTTACCTCCAACCCTAAAAGGAGAAAACGGCTCCCAAGTTTGAAAACACAACACCAGTAGCGAGAAGAAGCAGAGGCACAAGGAAAACTAACAAAACGGCTGCCAAATTTGAAAAGGAGACACTAGCAGCGAAGAAGAAGAATCTAAGGCGCGAGGAAAACTCACAATACGGCTCCCAAATTTGACAAGATAACCCCAACAGTGAAGATGAAGAAATGGAGGCGCGAGGAAGGATTCAAAAATTTGCATATACCGAGGTAAACTGGAAGAGGATTTTGCTCAATTAGCACATATGTTCACTTTAATTAACTACTTTCATGTTTGAATTCTTTAATTAACTACTCCCAAATTCGAAAAGATAAACCCAACAATGAAGAAGAAGAAATAGAGGCGCGAGGAAGGATTGAACAAAAATTTGCATATACCGAGGTAAACTGGAAGAGAATTTTGCTCAATTAGCACATATGTTCACTTTAATTAACTACTTTCCTGTTTGAATTCTTTTGTTGTCATACATAGTGCATTCTATACGGCTGCTGCTTCGTGAATATGCAAATATGGATGATTGTGAAGTAAAAACACATATTAGATTTTCCTCTTTCGGACAGACCTTAGTTTTAGGACAAAACATTTCTTTTGTTAAACATTAGTTTTAGGACAAACCTTTCTTTAGTTAACTAATCAGAAGGAGAAAAATTAGGATGTTACAATGAATAAATCCTCACTATATAGAGCAGTCTAAAAGCCATTTTTTGCCCAATCAAAAAGATGTGCAATTTACCTTGTGTTTGAAGCTCTTGCACCCATTTTTTTGCCCGATCAAAGGATGCCTGCAAGGCATAGGCTTTTAACATTAAAAACTTAAAACTTTATTTGCATTGTAAGAAATCATGACAAGAAAGAACCATCAAATGCCCCTTTATATAGAATGAATGAAAGATAATGTTGTTGCACAAGTTGAATTGGTGCATCAATAGACACACATGTAGATTAGGCTTTTGTATCTTTAGGTTCTAAAAAAGAGAAGCATATTAAGGAAATAAAATCAAAGTCCCAAGGGTGGGGAGGCATAAATAGTTACTTGATTTGTAATGTCATATACAATAATGGTGGCCGCAGCTCCTCTATATTACATTGGAGCTAAGCTGTGGTATCTCTCCTGCCCAGCCGTGTCGCGTATCTCAAATTTTACAGTTGCATCATTTACAGCAACTGTTTGTGAGAAAAAGGCAGCACCAATTGTTGATTCCTGTGATATCNTCCAATACTAAAGATGATTCTTGAAAAAGAAAACAAGTTAGAATCGTAATTCATGAATCATCACAACATCCGAAAGTAGAGTACTTTTTCAAATAGAGGTTACAATAAAAATTTGATAACAAGTTTTAGATCTTTTCCTTCACAATTACAAAGTAAAAGGCTTAATTATAACAGGATGATGCATTCTAGAGTATTATCTACCAAAAAACATATAACTTGTGCCTGTGTTGTACAAAATTTTCAAAGCCGGTGACTTCTTTATTTCCTTTCCTTTTCTCCTAATTGAGTTACTAATAGTTTCATGTTATTTGCAGGATGGAGTATATATACAACATTGGTGATCGCTGTGATGCGAAGGTTACAACACGTACTAACGTGTCGAATGTGGAAAAAGTATATGAAGCATTAGATGATGTCCATAAGGAGAAGTTCTTGAAGGAGTGCTTTGGTAAACTGTA
>CAIGRF010096119.1:5780-17387 GCA_903798235.1 Fraxinus ornus
AGGGAAGTCTATAGGATGCTTTAGGAAAGCAACCAAGATGACTAAGACAGTTAAAATGAGTAAGGACAATACCAAATCTAATGACCCTTATTATCATTTTGGAATGATAGGTCATTGGAAAAGAAATTGCAAGGCTTATATCTACTTCATTAGTTTCATGGGTATTGGATACCAGATATGGATCTCATATTTGTATAAATATACATAAACTAAAAGGAATTAGACCACTGTAGAAGAGAGAAGTTGACTGGCAAGTTGAAAATAGAGCAAAGGTAGCTACATTTTTATTCCCACCATTACCAAGAAATTGATTCAAATTCATATTTGGGTTCATAAATGAAAAATACAATTCCAAATTACATAGAGATGAATATTTGTGGTCAACATATTTTAAATCATTCGACAAATACAAATCATGCTTGCCAAGTAAGATGACCAAGTTTTCTTTTACTGAAAAATGAGAAAGAGTTGTACATTTCATCACATTTACTGATAGCTATTCTAGATATTACGTATACTTGATAAAATTCAAACACTAACCTCTTGACAGGTTCAAGAATTTCAATCTAGAAGTAGAGAAATAATTAGGTAAATGCATTTTCACACTATGATCTAATCGAGATCGAGAATATCTTAAAAGTAAATTTTAGATTATCTAAAGGAGAATGAGATTCTCTTGCAGTTGACTCCGCCAAATACACCACAATATAATGGTATATCTAAAAAAGGAATAGCACACTATTAGATTTGCTGTAATCAATAATGAACTATGTAATTCTCCTAAAAATCGTATTTGGTTAATGCACTAAATTCCGCATGTTACACACTAAATCATGTCCCATCTAAATCGGTTGAGGCTGGCTCGACACTTGAACTTAACCTGGTCCAATATTTAGTTAATCTAATTAATTAAATTTGGTCCATTAATTAATATATTTAATTAATTTGGCCAATTAATTAATTGTACAAATGTCCAATACTTGTCAATAAATTAATTAATAATATCGTACTTCTAGTTCTCCTTTTGTGTGTGATCCATTATGTTCCCCGTTCACGATGCCTAATTACTTGAATTATTATTTTGATCTAATTATAATCCATAAATTATAATACTCCTTTTTAACTTATCATCAATTCACACTCGTCATCCCAGATTGACACCTAACAATGTATTAGGACAACACTTGTGATGGGAAAATGTCACGTAGTTTGACAAAGCCAAACTTGTTTATTACCATGAAACTATAATCCCTACGTCAATATGATCCTATCATTTAAAAGATATGGAAGTGTGTCAATCTTGATTATTAATCATATCTTATATCTCATTCTTAAATCAATATAAGTTGAAAACTCTTCTAACTTATGAGCACACCTTGACCAATGATTTCGTTATTAAGTCAACTGAATGAAATGAAGATCATAATCTATTACTAAGAGTGACAAATCATATATTGATCATTTACAACCTTCATATGATTCTTAACATTCTTGAACGATGTCGTAATAGAGACTCTTAACAGAGCAACACCCAATATCATTAAAGTTTGACTGTTCTCATATAAGGCATTATGATGACCACAAGTCGAATGACCAATTCCACTATCGAGTCTTAGAGATTGATAATTGACACTCAGATAGTAATCCATGTAGAATCTCTTAGCGGGTCTCCAATGTTTCCTTCTTCTAACAAAACACTCACGTGTCCATTTAAATATCACTACATTAAGCATGTGAGACCAAATACTCACTTCACAAGTAAGAAATGCTACACGTATTGTCTAACCGTAATAACGATATCTATATCTTGTTATTACTAATAACCACGGATAATTTAAGATTCAATCATATGTAATTTGTTTATCATTAGCACAATTCCTTTGATGAACAAGTTACTAGGACTTGAATCTACGAACTCTATTAATATAATTTATTAGAATAATAATTCAATCAACTAAATAATAGATCTACCATAAACAAATTTCATTAAACATATTAAAAATGTTTACGTCCAAAATCGATTGGACTTAAGGCATAATACTTATAAACTCCCACTTGCACTAGATCTAATCACTTGTGTATCTAATACCATAAGGCTATACACGATGAACATGTTTACATTGCGACAACTCTTTGTCAGTGGATCTACAATATTATCAATTATGGAAATTCGTTCTTTCTTTACATCATTTATTTGTATGATCTATCTAATACAATAATACCACCTTAGCACATATTTGGTTGAAGAGACCTTAGTTCCTTCGCTTGCGTGATGGCTCCATTGTTACCACAATACAGAGGTACGGGACCAACAATGTTAGTAACTACTCCAAGTTCATTAATAAACTTCTTGATCCAAACCATAGCTATTTGTTTCTTTTGAAGTAGTGCTATATTAGGTTTCTACTATTGAATCAACGATTATTTCCTGTTTGGAACATTTCCAACTAACCGCTCTATTATTAAGAGTAAACCTATATCTTGATTGAGTTTGCCATCATCCTAGTCCAACTGAGATTTAGCATCAGTGTATCAATGAACTCAGCTTATTTTCTCTATATAAAATGTTGTTAATATTTTATTAGTATATGTCAAGGAATCTTCTGGATCTATCTCTATAAATCAAGTAAATTTTTCCATATCTTTCATGGTGAAATTCTTTGACAACCACAATTTCAACTATTGAGACATATAGACGTCGTTTCCTATTAATAATATGTCAGTTACATATAGTATTAGGAATTAACAACTCTCCCATTGTATTCTTGTAAATAAACATATAATCTTTGTTTTTGATGTAATTAAACATTTGACTTCCTCATCAAAGTGAAGATTCCAGCTCAAAGAGGCTTGCTTTAATCAAAATAGATCGATCAAGCTTCCATACCTTATAAGCAAATTTGGATTGAAAACCTTCGAGTTGTGTCATGCACACTTCCTCTTGCTAGTTCCCATTAAGAAATGCAGTTTTGACATCCATTGGCATAACTCACAGTCATGGTATATAGCTATTACAAGCAAAATCCGAATGGATTTAAGTATGGTATAGGTGAAAATGTTTCATCAAAGTCAACTTTTTGTCTTTGTTTGTAATCATTTTGCTACTAGATTTACTCTGTATGTATGGATGTTTCCATCCATGTTAGCCTCTTTCTTGTAAACTCATTAACAACCTATAAATTTTATCCCATCAGACGAGTCGACCAAAGTTCAAACCTTGTTTACATAAATCAAGTTCATCTCGGATTCCATGGCCTCCTAACGTCTTTTTAAGTTAACACTTAACTTTACATACGCGTAATTAGTAGGTTCATCATCATCGGGTAGTAATGCCTGATTAATAATCATGGCTTCGTATCTTCTAAGAGGTCGAATAATCCTCAAAGATTTACACGAAGTTGACGTGTCATCATCTCTGCTTCCTGATCAAGAGTTTGTCCCTCGGCATGTGTGGGATCAGACTCAAGTTCATCTTTTTGGTCAACAATATCTACGTACTCTTGAACTCCTTCAAGTTTTTTCACTCTTACCGTCCTCTCCTAGAATAAACTCTTTCTCTAAGAAAATGTTATATCTTGAGACGAACACCTTCTTAATGGGATTATAGAATTGATATCCAATTGTCTCTTTTGGATATCCTACAAATATGCATTTATCGAATTTAGCCTCATGCTTATCTGATTCAGTGCACTTCGCATAAATGTCAAAACCCCAAACTTTAATACGAGAAAAGTTGGGCATTTTGCCTTTCCGTAACTCGTATGAAATTTTATCAACCGATTTAGATGGGACACAATTTATTGTATAAACAAGCGACAATTAGTGCATAACCCCAAAATGATTTTGGGAGGTTTGCATGGTTCGTTATCAATCATACCATATGTAATAGTGTGCAATTCCTTCTTTCGGATACACTATTATGTTGCAATGTATATGGCAGAGTCCACTATGAGAGAATCCTATTCTCTTTTAGATAATCTAAAAATTCTCATTTTTGATATTCTCCACCTCGATCTAATCTTAGTATGAGAATACCTTTACCTTTACCTATTTATTTATCTACTTCAAGCTTGAATTCCTTTAACTTTTCAAGTGCTTCATGCTTAAACTTCATCAAATATACATAACCACATCTAGAATGGTCATCAATAAATGTGATAAAGAGAAATCACCTTTAGTGATGATTGACATGGGTTTACATAAATTAGTACGTATTAAGCCCAATAATTTTGCAACTCTTTCTTCTTTTCCAGAAAAAGGAAATTTTGTCATCTTTCCTAACATTCATGATTCGTATTTGTCAAGTGATTCAAAATCAGTTGATCCCAAATATTTATCTCTATGTAATTTGAAAATGTGTTTTTCATTTACACGACCTAGTCTGCAATGTAAGGTATAGGAAATATTTAGGTTATCAATTTTATGCCTGTTGATTTCTATACTCATTATGGAATACTTACTATTTCGAATATAAATGTCATTTTATATTTTACATTTAACCATAAAATATCTTATCATGATAAAATGAACAGTTGTCCTTAACATTTACAATTCATGTCCAAACATGAAATTGATTTAATGTTTTGGTAATGGTGGGTACAAAGTAACATTTCTATAATTTCAATACTAAGCCTAAAGGCGATGGTAAAAAGTATGCTCCTACAGGTAATATAGCAACACTTGCTCATTTCCAACATGTAGGTCAACTTCTTCCTTCTGCAGTGGTCTATTTCTAATTAGTTTCTTCATATTTATACAAATATGAGATCCATATTTGGTATCTTACCTAAGATGCTAATGAAGTAGACATATTAAACCTAAATAATAATGATGCCTGAAGTGGAAACTTCAAAATACTTCTTTCATTCAAGCTCTACGAGTTAAGCCTTGCAGTTCTACTTCCAATAACCTTTTATTCCAAATGATAACAAAGGCCATTATATTTGGTATTGTCCTTCTTCACTTTTAATGTCTTAGCCATCTTGGATGCTTTCCTAAAGCCTCATTTAAACTTTTACTTCAGAGAAATCAATGGCCAAGACTTGCCCACTACAAACTATGATGTGGCTCAACAGTTTTAAGTATGTTCAGCAACTTAGTTAGTGTGCATCCGAGCTTATTCATTTTAAATTCATAATAAACTACGAGTAGCTCTCTTGTAGAGATTGTAGAAGCAAGTCAATACTTAGTTCATAGTCCATAACTGAACCAATTGAGACAACTTCTCAATATAGTCAATCATCTTTAGTACATGAGTACTGACTCAAGATCCGTCTACCATTATACACTGACATAGTTACTTGGAAGTCTCTTATCCTTCCACATGTGATTATTCATCATACAACTCTTTTGAGATGAAAATCATTGTGTTAGTATCCATACCCCCATGTTACTTTTGCAACTTAAGTGACACAGCTACAAGCATCACATAGTTAATATGATCCAATCAATTACAAGATATGAAAGTACATTAATTTCGATTATTAATCATATCTTTCATCCCACTTTTAAGTTAATATAAGTCAAAACTCTTTTTCAACTTACGAGCACACCTTGGACAAGGATTTCGTTATTAACTTGAGTAAATGAAATGTAGATTATAATATCTTACGAAGAGTGAAGAATTCCCTATTGATCATTTACAACTTTCATATAGATTCTTGACGTACGCGAACAATGACGTACTAGTATTTCTTGAAAGAGAAACATCCAGCATCATCAAAGTATGATGTCCTCATATAAGGCATTGTGATTACCTCAAGTTGAAGGACCAATTTCACTACAGAACGTAAGAGATTAATCACTGGCTCTCAAATTGTTATCCATTTAGAATCTCTGAACAGGTCTCCAATGTTTCATTCTTCTAACAAAATATTCACGTGTCCATTTAAGTGTCACCGCATTTTATCTTGTGAGATCAACTACTCACCAAGTGAGGAATGCCACACATGCTAGTCTAACAATAATACCGATATCTGTATTTCCTTATTACTTAGGGCCATGGATAATTTAAGACTCGGTCATATATAATTTGTTTATCACTATCATAACTCCTTGTGAGTAACAAGCTACTCATTACAACAAAAATGGGCTTTGGCAACACTTAAAAGGCAACGTTCATTGACTGAATGTTGCTAAAAGGGTCAATTGCAACGTTCGTGCAATGTTTTCAAATGAATCCATGAATGTTGTGATCAGCGAACGTTGCGAAAGGTCACTTTTCGCAACGTTCATTAACGTTGTGAAAAGTAACCTTTCGCAACGTTCATTGACCGTTGCGAAAAGTGACACAGCTCCATAAAATCAAATCTATTTAACATTAGCCCTAATTTTTCCTTATTCTCATCTCCCCCTCTCGCTCTTTTCCCTCCCTAATCTAACCCAATCCCATGTTATTTGTATATAAATCTCCCTCTCCGATTTTACATTTTCTAGGGCTCTATCACACACACTACACAACTAAATACTCTTATTAGTTATTAATCTATATTCCAATCGAGTTTCTCACGAAGGAGGGAAGGAATACTTGTCAATCGCCATGCCTCTTAGTCAATACAATGATGATGATGACCTGCAGCCAAATGAGGAAGGAGATTTCAAGGCGGTGGATGAGGAATAGGAGGAAGATGAGGAGTACCATGGCGGCGGGAAGGCCGGAGGGAAACAGATGAGATCGGATTTTGTAGACAATTTGGCGGAGGAGGATGATGAGGAAGTGTCATAGCTCATGTTCTTGGAGAGCCCTATGGTCTGGAAGAGATTCAGGTTTTTCTTGGGAAGGATACAGCGGAGGAGGAAAGGAGGAGAAGATGTATCATTCCTTTCTGCTCACAATCGTGTAGTTGGTATCTTTGATAGTTTATTAATTTCAACTAAACCATATTTTCAGCTTGTGGTGGGAAGCTTTATTGCTGATGGGAAACCCCGAAGTCTGGGTCACCTTCTGTCCCATCTCCGAACATGTTGAACTTTGGTGCTCCAGTAACCGTAGGTAGCCCTTCCCTAGATACCTCTAGTAGTGACTCGTCTGAGGAGAATGGTGGTAGTCCTTTTAATTCTGGCTTATTCAATCATAGTGGTGGTTAATTCTCATATGATTGAGGTACGAATTTGAGAAGCACTGTCTGTGCGCCCATTTCTTCAATAAAAGCTAAGTCTTCAATTCTTATTGTTTCAGTTCATATTATGTTCAAGTTGTGCAAGTTATTCCACATTATTGTAGTTTTCTGATTCTTGTATATTCTGATTTGAGTTCGGTTTTATAGTAAATAATTTCAGATTCTTGAGACTTTGTTTTTTAGCTCGTGTAGTTTCATGATTTCTCACATATTTTTGTTGATCATTCTTGAGCTAATACAATGGTTTAGGGCTATACTTCATGATTTATTAACTATTTCTATAACACACTTAACCGTGTTTTTCAAATTTATATATGGTCAAATCTATTTGATAAACTGGCTATTAAGTACTTGCTTAGCTAAGCTTTTAACTGTTCATAAATAGTGGGACTTCCCAAAGGAATGTTGTTTGTTTGGTGTATCATTCCCTTCCCTTGAAGAAACTTGTCTTTAAGCTCAGCATCTTGTTCTTCTTTCACTTTGTCCCTGCTGTTTGGTACGGATAGGAGACGCTAAATGTTGAGTTAATCCCCATATGCTTTAACAAGGCAACTTAATTGGCAATTTTTCAGTTTTACTTATAACTGTTCAAGGCTCAATCTTCATTATATTTAGTTTATACTAAGAGCCACTAAAAATATTTCCTTAATAGGTAAACCATCGCCATGCCTCCTATGAATACTTAGTTCCTCACTTTTGGTTTCAATATTTTTTTGAATTGGTATCCAATCTCTCAAGTTCACCTTGATTTCTTCATGCAATTTCTTCATTTTAGCTAGTACCATTTCACCTCTTCATGACTTTTTGACACTTCCAACAAAGTCAATGATATGTGCAGGTTGTCTTGTATAAACAATTTCAAAAGGGCTTATGCATGACTTGAGTCATGCTACTTGAACAATACTCATATTCCTGGGGAGGTAATCTCTTTCTAGAATTTTTGTTCAAATAGTTGAGTAATGGTGGAAAAATGTACTCATTTTACAAGGCTTTTGTGAATCGAGTTGAGAGAGAAATACTTATTGATTGCCTTTTCATAAATTATGAAGTTATAAAATGTGCTTTGGACTTGAGTTTGTCTTATGGTTAATGACATGGCATCACAGTGTAATTAATTTTCCACGTACCCACTTTCTTCTACGTGGTTCACAAGTCTCGTTTTCTTTGTTGCAAGTTGAAATATTATCTCTGTTATACTGACGAATTCTGCCCTCTTTTTTCAGAAGCCTGAAAGAAATTTGCTCATTTCAGTCAACTAGCAGCAGATTGAGCCTTGTCACTTTTCAAGTTTCTAAGTTTTGAACAGCAATTCGACTGGTAACAGAAGCTAAGGGACCGAAGTTTCTTTCCAAACATACGCCGAAAAACTCTTCACTTTGGAATCAACACCAGCAATCGATTACAATTCACCTCCAGCTATAAATATCTCGCCTAACTAGAGTCCATTTTCAGTTTGTTATATCTATCTTCATGCGATGATGGGACTGTTTTACTCACTGCTTAGGGCTTGTAGTAGTTCTTTTTTTTTCAAAATGTATTGGATTTTTAGATGCTTCAAAATTTTTGATCTGAATTTTGTATGGATATTGTTACATTTTGAAGTTCAGTTAATGATGATTATTGGAGTTATTTGATATTGTTATCTTCTAACTTGTTTTGTGGTTGATTTATGTAAATCATTGTACAAATAAAAGAATTTAAAATAAAAAAAATGCAAAAAAGACCTACGACAATGGTCAAAAAACGTTGCAAAAACCCTTTCGCAATGTTCGTGCGTGTGTTGCAAAGTTCGATGTTGCCGTAGAGGGGTTGACTTTTGGCAACATGCATTGCGCGTCTCTTTTGCAACGTACAATGCACATTTCCAAAAGTCTCTTTTGCAAAGCGCAATGCACGTTGCCAAAGTCGACCCCTCTACGGCAACATAGAACTTTGCAATGCACGCACGAACGTTGCGAAAGGGTTTTCGCAACGTTTTTTGACTGTTGTCGTAGGTCTTTTTTGTCTTAGTGACTAGGACTTGAATATATGGACTCTATTAATATAATTTATTAGAAAATAATTCAATCAATTCAATAATAGATCTACCATAAAAAATGCATAAAACATATTAAAAGTGTTTACGTCCAAAATCGATTAGACCTAGAGCATAATACTTACATGAAGTTCATAAAGGAGTATGTGAGAATTATCAAGAAGCTCAACCTAAGGCCTTTAAGCTTATAAGGTACAGGTATTACAGGCCTACCATGAAGAAAGATGCCTCAAACTATGTTAAAAATACGACAAGTGCCAAAGGTTCGGCAACATCATCCATTTGCTCACTGAGGATTTCATCCCCATCCACTATTCAGCTTTCTTTAAGCAATAGGGTATCACCATCCTTTGACCTTTCCCTCCAATAAAGGTCTATTGAAGTTCATTACTGTAATAGTGGGATATTTTAGAGGCAGAACTCCTAGCAACAATTTTTGAGACCAAACTAAGGGCATTCATTTGGAAGTCCATTAAATATACAGGTTCAAGATACCCAAGGTTCTAGTAATAGACAACGACAAACAATTAGATAACTCCCAGTTTAGAAACTTTACACCAACCTTAGGATTGACCATCATTTGACTTGAGTTTCACGTCCTCATAGCAATGGTCTAATTGAGGTAACGAATCACATATATTACAAGACTTATGAACAAGAATCGGGGATGCTAGGAGTACTTTGCTTGATGAGCTACCATTTATACTTTGGACATACAAAACATCTCAAAAAATAATAACGAGTGAGACCCCTTTCATTCTAGCATTTGGTGTTGATGTCCTGATTCCAACTGAGGTTAGACTTCCCGGCCTTAGGCGACTTGAGCCTGATGTTGAGGATCACACAACGAGAACCTAGATTGTCTTGAAGTGAGCAAGCTGCCTTAAAAGTTGCATTTTATCAAAATAGAACATCAAGACACTTCAATACTAAGGCAAGACATAGAAAGTTCAGGGTCGGGGACCTCGTATTCAGAAAAGCCGAAACAACTAGTCATGCCATGGCAAACTTAGGCTAATACGGGAAAGACCCTTCGAAGTCATAAAGTAAGAATGTGGAGGAGCATACAACATAAGAGATACCGTAGGAAGACTACTCAGAAGACCTTGGAATGTCTAAAACTTGAAGATTTATTAAAAGCAGTTGTTCTACGTGTTTTATTATTCAATTGGTCAAGCTGTGTGCCCATATTTCTTTTCTAGATAGGACAAGTTAGTTTCGATTAGTAGTTTTCGGGATATTATCTCAATAAAGTTCAATTTTCTGTTCTAAATAATGCTCAAAGTCTTGCCCCGTGCAAGTATTTTAAGTCTTACCCTATGTAAGCACCAAAACCTTTGCCCCGTGCAAGCACCAAAAGTCTTGTCCCTTGCAAGCACCTTAAGTAACCACCTTAAGCCCTCCGTGTAAGCACCTAAAGTCTTTCCTCGTGTAAGCACCAATAGTCTTGCCCCGTGTAACCACCTTAAGCCTTGTTCTACTTGTACCAAAAGACTTATCCCATGCAAGCACATCAAGTCTTACCCCATGCGAGCACCTCAAGTCTTGTCTAGTGCAAGCTCCTCAAGCCTTGCCTTGTGGAAGCACCAACACAACAATGGCATCAAAAATAAACCAAGTCAGTTTCCCGACGTTATGATCTCAAACATTGGAATCCTATTTCATAAAATGTCATAGCCTTAGGATTAACCATTCTCGGCCTGAATTGCAACTTCAGAATGTAACAACCTTAGGATTGTGAGGTTAATATTACATAATTACAATATCCTCAGGTTTAATCAAATTACATTAAGTTCGTCCAAGTCGTCCGTGGTCGTATGTAATAACGAGATACGGATATACCATCATGTGTGGTATTTCTTACTTATGAAGTAAGTAGTTGATCTCACAAGCTAAAGTGTGATGACACTTGAATGAACACGTGAATGATTTGTTATAAAACAAAACATTGGAGACCCGCTGAGAGATTCCACATGGAAACTATATGAGTGTCAGTGGTTAATCTCTAACGTTCGATAGTGGAATTGGTCCTTTGACTTGAGGTCATCATAGTGCCTTATATGAGGACTGTCATACGTTGGTGATGCTGGATGTTGCTCTGCTAATGGTCGCTAATACAGCATCGTTCGGGTATGTCAAGAATCATATGAAGGTTGTGAATGATCAATAGATGATTCGTCACTCTTAGATAGTAAGAGTTATGATCTACATTTCATCCAGTTAAGTTGTTAATGAAATCCTTGGCCAAGGTGAACTCATAAGTCGAAAAGGAGTTTTCGACTTACATTGACTTAACAGTAGGATAAAAGACATGATCGATAATTGAAATTGACACATATCCATATCTCATAATTGATCGGATCATATTGACGAAAGGATTATAGTTTCACGGTAAACGAACAAGTTTGGTTTGTCATATCATATGACATTTCCCGTCACATGTATTGCCCTGAC
>CAIGRF010096143.1:11367-32131 GCA_903798235.1 Fraxinus ornus
TATCAAATGCACAATTGTATTCTTTTATTTTCGTTTAATTTTTTCATAAAAGAAAAAGAAGAAGAAGGATGAATATCCACTCAAATTACTTAGCTCATGTTTGTCAAAACTTATAATTGCTAATAAGTAATAGATTCGAAATAATGCGTAATTCAAGAAGGGTAGTGCTACGTGTACCAAATATTTGACATAATCTTTTACATACTCGACACGTGACGGCCCCCTATTGGGAGGGTGGCTAGATTTTTCCATTCAAGAATAGGTAAAAGTTGCTGATAATAAGTAATTTGTAGACGAAAATAAAGTTTGACCAAATTAAATCAATTATATATTTTTTATAAAAATATTTGCACTGCATGATGTAGGAGGATTCTTCTGAAAATCATTGAGTTCCTTCAATATTCATTTTAACGCCATAAATTTACCATTTTTAACCGTAAAAATTAAAGAAAAATGAAATTGAGAGAAATTTGTGTGAGTATGGGGGTTGAGGGCGAGGTAGAAAAGAAAAATTAACAATTGTAATTTTACGTTTAATAATTTAAGATAATTTTTATATTTAAACTTAATAGACAACATATTTATTATTATCACATTTTAATTTTAAAAAAAAAAAATTAAATCGATTCAAATGGATATTCATATCATGAAATATCGAATCAAATGAAAAATTGTAAGAAAATAAAGTTCGAAAAAAGGACATTGGGATAGAAAAGAAACATAAACAATCACGACTTTACGTTTCACAATTAATCTAAAATTATTTTTGATATTTAAAATTTATCGGTCATATATTTATCATGGCCACACTTCAACGTTTGACTTAACCGAGCAGAGCCGAACCATAAAAATACTGAATCAAACGTGGAAAAAAAAAAACTCAAGATGGTTTAGCCGAAACATAAAATTACTGAACTATAAAAAAAATAAAAATAAAAAACCCAAAAAAACGACTTCGATGGCTTAGCCGAGCCGAACCATAAAGTCATTTGGCTCAGTTTGGCTTATGAACAGTAACCACTAAGTGACTCTTTTATTTATGTAGGAAAATTTATCGATCATATATTTATCATGACCACACTTCAATATTTGACTTAGTCGAGCCGAGTTGAGTCATAAAAATATTAAATCAAACGTTTAAAAATAAAAACTTAAAACGGCTTAGACGACTTAGTCGAGCCGAGACATAAAATTTTTGAATCAAACGTTTAAAAAAAAAAAACACACACACACAGCTTAGATGGCTTAGACGAGTCGAGCCATAAAAACCATTTGGCTCAGCTCAGCTTAAAAACATGCTCTTTTATTTATATAGGATAAAGTCACCTCAAAACGATTTTTCCTCATAATGGATTTTTTTAAAGTTGTATGATGAGAAATAAATTTTAATGGCTCTTTTTTAAGACTCGCATGAACCACACTGCAACGGTGAATTTTAATTACCTTATTTCATATCCCAATCTTTAATTCAACTTGTGATATCATTTTGCCTAGTAAGTTTATATGAAATATTTTATTATCGGATTGAACTCATCGGTTCAATAGAAAAATTGAAAACCATTGAAAATTCAATTAACATGAAAAAAATTAAACACGTTATAAGAGTTGAGAATTAGCTTTTACCGTTTCATTTTTGCAAAAATTAATTTTTATTACCACTATTTCAAACTCTCGACTCGAAAATCGACCCTCTAAACTTTTTTGTCCTCCCTTAATTTGAGTGAATGTAGCGTTGACAAATTGTAATAGTAGAAAATTAGAATTCAATTCTCTAAATCTCCTTAATAAATAGAAAAAAAATATAAAAAAAAAATATAAAGAGAGTAGTACATAATAAATGCTTTCTCATCATTTATAAAATATAAAATAAAATGAATGCCTCATTTATAAGGTGGGCCACTAACCGACAGTGTGACACAATACTCTGCTCTCCTTTAGGGGCGGTGGCGTTAACATGTTAATCACGTGAGTTCAGAAATAAGTGATAGACACGTGGCAGATTTGACACAACAACGGCTGCCTAACACGTGTGGTCGTACGCCACAAATATATCTATTTAATATTATATATTTATTTAAAAGCAAATTTTTTTTTTCTTTTGCTTTTGTAGATTACATAAAGTATAATGAATTTTTGTCGGCTAGCCATGATCCAAGTCGAAGAAAATTGTAAGAAAACAATTCGGAAGTCGATAAGAAAGGAAAGGCAGGATGAGTTCAAAAATGCACTGAAGTCGAGTCAATTAAAGCTCCTTATTGGACGACAGGTATTAGTTCTTGATTTGTTGTGTTTTTGTACGTACGTTAAACCATTAGTGTCCAAATTGAATGTACCATGTACTCCAAATTGTAGGGCCTTACCTTAATTATTAGTGTATGCATGTGAAAGTTATCATTCAACGGCGGTCCACCCTTGGATTTTTATTTCGTGGCATACTATACCTTCATGTCTCGTGTGTAGGTCCAACATTTAATTGCCCTCTTCACGTGTTGTTAGGTATACTCATAATATTGAGTATGTTTGATAATCATTAAATTTCAAAATATGGTCGTTATGGGGTCACACTCGTCTAATAAAAGTCAACAATAACGACTAATTTTTCAATTTTAATCCGATTTTAATCTCTACCAAACAGACTCAATTATCTTTATTAAATTTTTCTCAATTAATATGTCAACTTCTTGAAATCATCCAAATACACACATTTTTCACTTCTTGAAAATATGGAACAACTCTCGTTTCTTCTTCTTCAAATTCTTTATTGACTCCAACAATAATCTAGTTTTACATACTGAAAATTAAATATAGGTAAATTAGGAAAGATTTTGGCAAAAATTAATTTTTCAATGACATTAAAATTTTTTTATTAATCTGTGTGAAAAACGAAACAAGTCTATATAATTGGGACGGAGTGAATATTAACCTCACGGATTATAAATTTTTCGGCAATTCTTTTAATCATTAAAGAGTGAAATATATAGTGTTAATCAAACCAAATATATTTTCATTATAAACTTATGAATCTTTGTTATAAGAAAGACTGTCCCAGCTCCAAAATTAATTATTTGTGGTTGCATCATATCATATGAGTATATTCCTTTTGTTTTTCTCTTTTCAGTGGTTAATTATAAAATATAATTAAATAACCTGCGGGGGGGTACAGCCGCAAACTTTGGAAATAATGAAAATTCATCATTTTCAGTTCACTTTAATATAAATTATAATTCACATTTTCGAAAATAAGTATTTTAATATGAAATTTTATTAAATGATGCATCTTTCACTTTACTTAGCCGAGGTTTGACAATCATTACTTTAGTTCATCAAAATATTCGATTCCCAGTTATTGATTTAATTATTTTAATTGGTTTATTATAGAAATTGTAACTATTCCATTTTATCCCTCAATTAATTTGAGTCAAACATTCAATTTGAGGGATAACTAACGGAACAGTAGATGAAATCTGTTCAATGGACTTCAGTTGCAATTAAAGTAAAAATTTGGGACCACGGTTGCAAAAATAAAAGGTTAAGGTGTAATTTGCAGTAAATTAAAAGGTTTGGGATCTCCGCCACAATTTTCCCAGAAAAGAACAAGGATTAATAGCCCGTTTGATAGATATTAAAATTGAAAAACTAGCCGTTATTGTTGACTTTTATTAGACGAGCATGACCCAATAATGTATATATTTTCAATTTTGATTGAATTTTAATCGGTACCAAACGGGTTCTAAATAATATCAATTCCTAATAAAAAAATATTATATATAAGTTAACTTATTCTTATATCAAAAGTTGGTAAATTCACCAAAAATAAGGAGAGCAGTTATGCAATTTGGTACTTACTAAACATGCCCAGGTTTGTTAACAAGTTAATTTCTGCTGTTACAAAATAATTCATTTAAGGTCTTAAGTCAATAACAAAAAAATGACATATTAGCTGAAAAATGAACCATCAACACCAAATAATTATTGCAATATTATATTATATATAACTAACATTAATTTGAAGCTTTAACTGACTGATAAGGAGAACTCAACTCATAATGTTTGTTGCATTCTTCGAAATAATTCTACGTTGTTGCGTTCTTTTTTGGTGTGTTGGACTTCATAGGAAAATGCCGGATAACATGGTATAATAAGTCACGTTTGTCTCTCATTATTTTAAAACTTTTCTTTTTACATTTATTTTCAATCATATATTCACACAAAAACATCAATGATTATTGTCATTAACGTTTGAAACTGTCGAAACTCCAATGGATATTGTCATTTAGTTAATGGACAGATTTAACTCGTCATTATTGGGGGTTAACCTATATGAAGCCTCGTTTTCCCACTGTTCCAGATACGAAGAATACATTGTCTGCATTACAGTTTCAAAACACACGAAAAATCTCTGTCTACATGCAATATTGTCCTCTGTCTGCATACATAATTTACTTCTATCAAGGTCTTGGTGGTGATATTGTTCAGATACTAAGTCAGTTCGTCGGAGCAAAATCTACAGTGCTCGGACTTTACTGGTTTACTTTTGTACCATGGGAAACGACGCTCAAATTAAATTCCAAGCACCTACGGTGAGTGGGTGAATCTTTTTTAATGAAACTGTGTTCACATAGGCTTCGATTTTTAAAATTCAATTGCATATACGTTATGTTGTATATCCGGTATGTGTTGTAAATCCGATATTTGTTAAACCGGTATTCGTTCATGAATATTTTATACGTAAACTCAAAATTCTTTCTTAATTTTTTAACGACACATTCTTCAAAGATTCACCATTCAAAATAAGGTTTTTCCAAAATAAAGAAATAAATAAAATAAAATGTCCACCATACAAGGGCTAAATGTTGAGCTGAACAGAAAAGCAATGTCAAGTAACATACAACACAATCTAATTTACAACAAAAATAATAATACGTGGTTAGATTATTTACTGGAAAAAAATGTTGTCACTTTAGTTTTAATTTTGGGGTATTTTCAAGAATTAAAGAGATTTTTACTGTTTTTATTAGTGTTTAATTGCTCTTTTTCATTAACATAACCTCTTTAAATGAACAAGTTAGTTTATTTTGATTTTTTATTTAAAAAAAAAAACAGGTCTCCTTCCTAAGAAAAAGCTCTCAAACAAGCTGCTTTCATGGAAAAAGTGAACAAAGGGACGTTTTATGTGTCATTTTCGAACTCGCTGCTTGCAGGAGATTGGGTAAATTTACAACTATAACCCATATTCATAAAGTCCATGACTTTGTCACACACACACAGAGTAAGATTTTGAACGAGTATAAGGCTCCATTTGATACACAATATTTTTCATGGTCCAACTTTCGTAGTGTTTGATAGTCAAAATTTTTCCACATTTCCTCATTTTCCACATTTTTGAGGAAAATAAATTCTTGATATTTTTGTTGGAAAAAATTTCTCATGTTCTTTTTTTTTTACAAAAAAATTCTAAATACAATAGTAAAAAAAATTATCACTTTTATTAACAATTTTCATGCAAAACAAAACAAAACGAATGATATTCGGTATGATAAATTTTATTTTTTTTTGTTAATTTGAACAAATTCTAGACCAATGGTAGAAAAATTATCAATTTTAATGGAGAATTTTCATAAAAAATGAAGTCAAACGGACACAAAACTTTCAACATTTTCCACGAAAAATTATACCAATCAAACACAATTAATTACAATTCTTAGCAAAACAATTTCCAAATAAATCAATTCCTTGTAAAACATTTTCTTTCCACCCATTTTCTATCTTTGCAATCAAACGGACCCTAATATACCAATGATAAATGCAAAATGCATGCGTAAATACAAGAGAGAAATTTACGAGGGTGCCCTTAACTAAAATTTTAATAAATTTCGTGGATTTAAGTAAAATATCACAAATTCCATAAAAATCTCATTAGAAATTATGAAATTTAAAAAAAAAAAATTATATATTTTTAAGTTTAATGCCCCATCCAAATCTTTTAAAATATCTTTATTAACAAAATCCTTATAAATCCACCGATTATTAAAGACACCTAAATTTTAAACAATTTTATTGAAATTCATTAAAATCTGAAGGTGCCAAAATTTAAAAGAATTTATAAAATTCATCAAGTTGTGGATACCCCCTTTAAAATCATGATAGGTTTTATATAGAAATTTCCATACCAAGAATTCACATTGTTTACCAAAAGTTACATCTTACAAATAACAAATTGCTGGTATAAATTATAAAACATGTTCTTACGACAAGTGAATGGATAAAAAAATATCCATGGTGATGATTCTCCGTCGAACTCATTTCATAAGAAATGTTTACGCAAATAACGATCAATGCCTCGGCTATACAATTGCGCGTCGTATAGATACCACCGACCTACTCTGTCATTCGAAATATTTCTTCGTGTTCGACATGACAAAGCCATCAAACGAAGCTTCAACATGGTCGTCAAAATATGATGAGATCCAGGAAACGGACACATGTATCTGAAGTCTTCATCGATCGGCATCTCTTACCCTCTGAGATTCCATAGCACAATCCAATTAGAACCAATTTGAAACATTAAAATCTCTTAATTTCCTAAGATGCTTCTCCATATCTTGTCTTGTTTTGTTCCACTCCTCCTTCTCTATCACAGTGGTTGGGTCGTCTCTTTCACCCTATAGAAATAGTAACAGAAATGAATCTGGTAATACGCTTAAAAGTCAAAATAAAAATAATGAAAGAAAAGAGTAGTATTTTGAGTAATCACCGGGGGAATTATCTCGAAGGAGTTTCCATTATCTCGAATGACCAGCAAATCGTTCTTCCTATCCCTATTCCTTCCTCCTGGAACTGTCACCTATTGAAGAAAATCACAACACAGTACAAGTAAATAAACTGCAAAAGAAATCGGCAAGCTTAGCAGCAGATAAGAAGCATTATTGTAGATAAATGAATGGCAGTAACCAAGAGTTTGGAGAGAAGCATCTTTCATCATTTAACTGAACAATTGTCTCTCACAGGACAAAGGAATGCATGGTGCCTATCCTAAAGATGTTCTGTCCTATTATACACTTCCTCATCCCAGACTTTAGCAACATGCAGCTGAATTTAATATGAGCAAGCTATGCATTCCTTGTTTACTTATCGAACAACCACCCCCAGCCCACTTGGCAGACAAAAACCAATGGATAACTCTAATGTAACGATTGATTAGAGAACTCCTTGTACACTACTATTACAACAAAGCATATTATAGCACAAAGGGGAAGAAAAGCAGATACTCAATTTACCAGAGAAGAAATTGATGATTTATACTTATCATGAATTTTGATCACTAGAAGATTATTGAATAAATTGCCAGGGGGAAAAGAAGCAAGTGCAACCTTTTGAGTTTATAAAAATACAGGTATTTGATGATTTCAAGTTTTCAGAAGTGAAGAGATGTACAGTTAGTTCAAACTAAAATTTGCTCACCAAGACTTTTGCTCTGGAGATTGATTTTGTTTTTGAATCAATTACATAGATCTCCTCAAAATCCAGAATAAATTCTGGGTCACCAAGCCGGCGATTCCTGTAATGCTTTGTCAGGAAAACCTGCAACAACAAATTGAGAAGAAATATTCATTTCAACTAAAAAGAAGCACCAAAGTTATCCACCTCTATAAATCACTGCGAGCCAACCAAACATTCATGTTGAACATATGTTTAAGAGCCCTCTTGCAAACCATCCCATCTTTAAAATATGCAAATGCATCTGTATAACTAATCTTTATCGAACCCAGCTTTTAAATTAAGCCCCTGTTTGGTGAGGATTAAATTCAGATTTTTTTGTATATTTTGATAAAAGTTGATGAAGTGTGTGGTTGAAAAGTTGTGGATCCATGAAATGTGTAGTTAAAATTAACACGTGCCAAGAAATGGGATTGAAAACTTCACACAAATTCTTAAAATGATTTTTCACAAAAAGAAACTAAAGAATGTTATAAGACCTTTAAGACTTCTTTCTCAGATTTGTACATCGGATCTCTAGGGGCATCAATGGGTGGCTCTGTCACATTGTAGCATCCATAATCGCTTTTTGCACATCGAATGTACTGCAATAGACATTGGAATTATCAAAATATACACAAGTATCTTAGAATATTAAACACAGGAGAACAAAACTTTTATAAATTGATTCAAATAGTCCATATTTATTTCATAGATTATGTTTGGGGGCATACCTTTTGAGGCATTGGTGCGAGAACCTTTGGAACAGCATATATATCAGTATCTGGGGGTGTAACATACATCTACAAACAACGAAAACACTGATACATCAACATGTATAACTCCAGGTTGAATATACAGAATAGTAAATTTAAAAAGTTAAAAAATGTGAAGGGAATGATTCAACCATTTGGTTACTCTGAAGATATAAGCGAATTTTCTAATTTCAAATGAAAAATTCTCTTACATCCTTAATTAATTATTAGCATGAAACCATTGATGCTTTTAGTTTCAATTTTTTCATCCATCTTCTAAATAAATTCAAGAAATCAATCAACTTCCAACCTAAAGATGAAAAATGCTTAAAATTTCTACATTGACAAAGCACTGAGCAACTACTAAGCAATTCAACAGATAAACATAGGTGTAACCTAAAAAGCAGAAGATACAACACAACTCCGCACATACACAATATAATAAAGGTTAAAGTCATGTTTGGCTAAGCTTTAAAAGCTCACTTGGAAGTACACAAGTAAGTTTTAGAAAAAATCTTTTTTCTAATAAAAACTAGAAACAATTACAGTAAGTAACAAATTTTAACATAAAAGCATGAAAAAAGGTCACCTCGCGGAAATCATAGACATCATTATCTGGGTCAGGCGGTTTCCTTATGAAAAAATCGCAGTCAAGAAGACAAATTTTATGGAATTCATCCTCATTAATCCGATAATCCACGATTTTCTCGGAGTCCCATCCCTGAGTGGAAACGAAGCTCTTACTATGCACCATCTCAATATCATCATCTCCGCCATCGCCTGCGGTGGCGGAAATGGCGGCGAGGGCGGTTGCAGTACCGTAATCAACATCGAAGTCTTTTTTATTATCTACTTCTTCTACCTCATCCTCATCCATATCATAGTCATCCGGGTCTCCTCCGTCCGCGTCTCCGTCGTCAGCCCAGACCCTGAAGTCGGGTCGTGGGTTACCAGGTCGGGTGAGGTTAATGGGAACCGAAATATTGAATTTTGGGTTGGGGAAATGGATTAGGCGTGGAGAGGGTGTGGATATTGAGATGGGGAATTTTGTTGGAGGTGGTGGCAAGAGGAGAAGAGTGGCGGTGTTCATGGTGGCCGTTTTGCGGGTGGTTTTGGGATTATGAGAGGGAAAAAGGAAGAGAAGAGGATTGGAGTTTGATATTGGATAAGGTGGAACCGGAATTGTTGAGAAAAGTTACAACCTACCTCCTATCCACTAATCATATGCCACGTCATCCTAAGAATGAATGTGAACCCTACTTTGCCCTCGACGAGCTATTTCGTTTAAAGTAATATTAGGACGTGTTCGATATAACTCAAAATTCAATTAAAAGCTTGTTTGGTACATCTCAAAATTGAATTAAAATTAAAAATATATTCATTATTGAATCTCACTCATCTAATAAAAGTCAACAATAACAGTTAATTTTTTATTTTTAATTCGATTTTAATCTCTACCGAACACACCCTAAAATTGAAAATATGATCGTTATTAAGTTCTACTCCTCTAATAAGAGTCAACAATAACGATTAATTTTTCAATTTTAAGAATATGTAGCTTAAGAATATGTTTGGACCGGATTAAAATCTGATTTTAATACAAGTCAAAGTCAAATAATCAATATCAATCACACATTTCAAATAATTCTATCGACAAAAAATCTGATTTTAATCCAATGAACTATCTAAAACTTTGACATGCAAGTTAGTACTCAAGTTAAGTTCGTAGTCGGAGGCCTAGTTGGTATAAGCTCGTATGGAAGAGAAAAGCCAATTGTATGATGTTTTGATGATATTTTTGGAAAAAAAAAATGAAGTACTATAGACTCAGATAAAATATATTTCTTCCCAAAAGTCTTCCCTTTTCTTACAAGGAATTTCAAAAAATTGTGCAAAAATCACCAAAATTAGAAATAAAACAGGCTTCAGAAAATCGAAAAAGAATTGAAAGAAAACCTAAATCGAGGCTCAGATCTGTGAAAAATAAGCAGGCAAAGAGAAATTGACCTCGCCATGGCTGCAAATCACTGGTTGCATCTGTTAAAGAAATCCTAATCACAGAGCCATCCAGGGTTGCCATGCCAAGATACGGGTCGGATTATCTCAATACCCGATCCATTAGCTCAGAAACAAAAAGAGAAAAATCATCACAGCCCCTTTCTACTCAACAGGTCAACTTCCTCGAAGGGAAATTTGTAGAAACTCCGAAACGAGTTATCAATTTCGCCAAACAAGGCTCAGCTTTGAAGCTCAGCCAAACGTACGAGAATAATGGAGCTCAAACAGGGAATTTTATTATTATTATTTACTTGGTTTTGATTTCTCTTTAAGGGCTGTTAGTTTTTGAAAACGAAGAAATCATTGGGTAAAATAGAGAGGGGTAACCACCCTTGAAGAAATCCCCATTCTCTATCAACCCTAATTCTTTGTTTCTGGGCTAACGGTGCTTTGCTGTTGAGTTAAGAGCCCAAATTTATACCACCCTAAATTACCAATCTTGCCCCTTCTTGCCTCTTGGTGTGGGATTACAAGGGTACTCTGGTAATTTAAGGAGCACAATGATAATATGCCTCTACTTCACACCCTCCCATTTCAAATTTTTGATGAAATAGAAATGACATGTTAAGGGTGTGTTTGAACAACATTATTTTGAAAGAATGTATTTTGAAATGACATGTATTCTTTGTCTGACATATGCTCGAGATGCTTATGAAAATCAAGAGTTGCCTCAACCAATGATGGAACACGCTCATTAGCAAGCACTTACAAGGCAAAAATCCTGAAATTTCTAATACTGCGAGATTTGGAGTCCAAATTTCCATCAACATAATAATGGGCATAATAGTAAAGAAGATATAGCTCCTTCAAACTAGAGGAATGAATACTCGATCAACGCGGCTTATTGTCAAGATTTCAAACATAAGGCTACCTGATAACACTTTTTCAATCACAGATTGATCCAAGCTCATGCCGTCAATGGTTAAACTCTTGAGTTGATCCCAGTGTATCTTCCCATGAACTTCTAGAGCACAGTTTAGAAGGTGTAATTTTCTAATCGATGAACTAGAGTACAAGAGTGGACGCATCAGAATTTCCAGATCAATGCATATATCCAGGTACAACTCTTCAACCTTATGTTCCAGTGCGAAAAATTGAGATCACAAGATAAAGATTCACAAAAATTGAACATATACAATGTGAGTTTCTGAGGCTTTGTACCTCTCCAAAGTATCAAAGTCGTATTAACAAAGTTTCTAAACTCATCCAATTCTAACTCACGTAATGCTTCAGACTGAAAATTAAGGCGGGGAACGAGGTCCAGAGATCTTTCCAGCGTCTGGAAAGAATGGTTGTCCTAACAACATATTCCATGGACATGAATGAGAAAATAAGGTGAATTACCCAGTCCGGTAACTCGCTTAGTCGATCCATGGTTTAAATTAGATGGCAGGAGCTATTTCTTTGATTCTTCGAAGAAGGTTCTAGATAATTTGTTTTAAAGAAATCGGGTGCCCAAAACTCAAATGCTTCTGAAGTAACAACAATCTTTCAAGTCTCAAAGCCACGCCTTTAAATCAACTGCATAACCTCCAATAACGTAGGAATAGAATAAGCATTAAGCCATAGCAGTACAGTGAAGCCCTAAACATTAGTAGAATCGCAAAATACAAGCAGAACAATGAATTTAAGGAAATCTTTTCCAGTAATTATGATCCCCTCTATGTTTTCGATTTTAACATTCAAAATGCCGTACGAATCGAATAAGCATTAAGCCATAGCTTAACAGCGAAGTCCTAAAAATCAGTAGAATCGAAAATACAAGTAATTGAACAGTAATTAATTAAGTTATATGTAAGGGTATATTAATAATGTCATTTTCACGATTCAAGGGCACGTTTGATATGCACGATTAGATGATACTGAATAGTTTTGGTTTTTAGAGCAAACATTTATTAGGCCATTTTTTATATTAATGATATTTGTCGTCTCAATGCAACTATTAAAAAAATCGTTAATAATAGTATAGTCGAATGTACACGGTAGAAGAACCAATAGTAGGTTCGAAATTATTGATCATGTGATTTGTAGATAACCTCTTGCTTATATATTTGTTTACACCAAGTCCAATATTAACATGCCCTAACAAACAAAATATAGAGTCAAGATTGCTGGCTAGGAGATGGGCGAAGAATTTGTGCAATTTATACAAGTCAACCAAAAGGAATTGACATAATATTTGATACACGGTATTAAATATTATTGAAAATAATTCAATAAAGTACAATCCATGTTATCAAATAAATCATAAATGGTAAAATGAAGGTAAATTGTTCGAGTAATCTCAATCGTAGTTGACTAACTACACGTGAGGGGAAATTTTATTGAGCACCACGAATAAAAAAGCTCATAATTTAAAATAAATGATCCTCTATCACGGCCTAAGGAAATAGAGTTCAAAATCTTGGAAAATTATGGATCAAAAGAATAGAGCGTAGGAAAAGTATCAAAACCTAGAATATTAACACACATATCAATGATAAGAAGAACGAGGTCGACTAAAAGCATCTACAACACGACTTTGGGCACCAGAAGTGTGCTTGAGCACAAAGGAGAATTGTTGCAAGTAAGAAGCTATTGTGCAAAACGTGAAAAGTAAAATCGAAAAGAAGAAGAACAATAAGATTGATATATAAAAATTTAAGTAGTTCGACAATGTGCCTACATCCATCATACGGCGCGAGTAATCCACTAACTTTAAATAGGGTTACATAAGGGCATTTATATATAATCTTAATTCCGAAAGTACCCCTACAACAAGTACCATACCCTGCGCTTGATCAACTAGCCCCCTATATACAAAATATCAGCCACATAATCAATACAAGCCCATTTAGCAAATTGATGATTTATTACCAAAAAACATAACATACTTGAATATTATGCGCATGAACGTACTAGGTGCAACCAAACGGCATTACATTTCATTCGAAAAGTCCTTCGTGTAGCTTAAAAGTCATTTTCCATTGAGAAACTTAATTATGTCCACACTCTCGTGGAAGTTTCTTACTTTTCACACCCCAAATTAAATGATAATAAATTATAGAATTAATGAATTAATGAATAGACATTTTAAAATCTCTATCTTTAGTGCTAGTACCTATGCAAGTAATGAGTTTATGTTATATTGTTATCTTGAGTGAACAGCAGCTTGATGATGAAGACAGAATCAGGGTATTTTCAGCATTTTATGTGCCTAGAAATAGTTTAGGATTGAAAATTTTCAGATATCCGATTGAGGTGGTTACATTATACTAAACTCTTTTACGTATTGCTCTTTCTTCAAGTAATTAATTAAGTTATATGTAAGGGTATATTAATAATGTCAGAGGATACAGGCCCCTCACAAGGGGCCGGGCCCCACATGTATTTAAAAAAAAAATTATGCGGACCCCACCATGTGTGTTGTCTGTACAACATCTGTAAAAAAAATTATGTACACTAAAGGAGGTTCGTGTTGTGTAAGATACAAAGTCTCTGGTAGCGTCAACAACAATGAACAGTGATCGAGAGTAATTAGACCATGTTTGATCCACATTCTTTTTTTCATTTTCATTCTTCTACTCATTTTCAACCACACATTTTTTATCATATCAATAACTTTTCCTTCTTTTTCAACTACACATTTTCTATCAATCTATTATTCTAAAATACATTCTTCCAAAATAATATGACTCAAACACACTTAGTAAGAAAAATTGTTAGTTGAGGACCCCTGTTTGTTACACATTAAAATTTTCATTTTTATTCTTCTACTCATTTTCAACCGTACATTCTTCAATAAAATAATATTTTATATCACATCAATAACTTTTCCTTCTTTTTCAACTACACATTTTCTATCAATCTATTATTCTAAAATACATTCTTCCAAAATAATATGACTCAAACACACTTAGTAAGAAAAATTGTTAGTTGAGGATAAAACCAACATTGTCTTGTGTGCCACGTGGTTTAAGCTCCAACGAGTTTCAAATTGAAGTGAGTGGGAATGTGTATGTTTTAATACTGTTCAATGATGTTAAGACACGGGCACAATGTCAACTTGTTGTCAAATAAAATTTACATGTAGCATGATTCGTTAGTTAAATCTAAAATTAAAATGTGTAATTGAAAATAAGTTCTTGTTTGGGCTTATTTACTTAAAAATATAATTTTTTAAAACTTATTTTAGATTACGGGCGTGTTCGGTAGAGATTAAAATTGAAAAACTAACCGTTATTGTTGACTTTTATTAGACGAGTGAAACCCAATAATGACTATATTTTCAATTTTAATTGGATTAAAATCTATACCAAACAAGCCCTACATATTATCTTAAAAAAAATGTTATACGCAAATTTAATTTCTTTTTTATTTTTTTAATTATACATTTCCCCAAAAATCACTATTTTAAAAAATATATATATTTTTAAAAAACTCATTTTAATTGAGCCAAATTGTAGCTAAGTGCAGTTTGAGCCATTTTTTTACTAAGAATATATTTCAGCAAAGTAGATTGATAAAATGTGTGTAGTTAAAAAATGAGGAAATAATTCGAGTTTGTGTATGTCATATTACATTTATTTATTGAAAAATGTGTGATTAAAAAAAGGAGACAGAAAAATATATTTCGAAAATAATGAGAATCAAACAAGGTCTAAATTTAAGAAAAATGAATTTTAAATATTTGTAAGGCAGATATATCGTTTCATCTAATATTTGGGTATATTCTTATATCTTTTGATGTATTTTGTTAAATTTGTGGAGTGTGATCCATGTCTTTTATCAATTTTTTCGAGTAAAAATCGATGAATCGGTAAATTTTGATAAAAGTTGATGAAATTTGTTATTGAAAAGTTGATAAAAATACCGAGTCCCTATTTGGTGGAGATTAAAATACGATTTTTAATAAATTTTGATAAAAATTAATGAAATGTGTGATTGAAAAATTGTGAATCTCATGAAATATGTGATTAAAACTAAGCTTATATTTGGACTTGATATTTGGAAAAAAAAAATGTAATTTTCTCATTTTAATTATCAACCACACATTTTTCAATAAAATAATATTATACGTAAATTAAAAAAAAATCAATATTTTAAAATAATTTTTTCTCCAAAATTTATTTTTAATGGAGCTAAAAACAAATCTAATGGTTGATTTCTACTTATATTAAAGTTTAAGCTGTATTAAACATGAGTTAAATTTTATAAAATATATTATTGAAAGTGAATTTAAAGAAAAATGAGCTACCAAACGGCTGAATAAGGCCTCGTTTGATTCCATTTTCAACTTTTGTAGTGTTCAATTTTTTACCCGAAAAATGTTTTCTTCTATCTCTCCTCATGCGCTCCTTTTCTTGGATTTAGTGGAAATCATTTTCTTTTGATTTTGGTGGAAATTTATTTATTTATTTTTTGTAATTGGAACAAATTCTAGATCCAATTGTAGAAAAAATTATCACTTTAATGGACAATTCTATAAAAAAACGAAGCCAAACGGACACCAAACTTTCAATATTTTTCATGTAGAAAATTATACCAATCAAACACAATTAATTATAATTCTCAGTAAAACAATTTCTAGGCAATTCAATTATCTGTAATTCATTTTTCTTTCCACTCGTTTTTTACATTTGCGATCAAACGGACTCTAAGATTTTATATGAAGAAGGAGAAATTAGCAAAGGACAAAGCGTGCTAACTATAATACCCCTACAACGTAGACCACCAACATCTGTTTGATACAGATTAAAATCAAATTTAAATTTGAGTCAAAGTCAAACAATCAATATTAACTACATCTTTCATGGATCCCACAATTGTTCAACCACACATTTCAAAAACTTTTATCACAATTTACTAAAAATCTAATTTTAATTCACACTAAACACCCTCTAAACAACGAAGTTGGGCAAAAAAAGGTAATGTGAGACAGTATAAATTAGGCCTTCTGCTACATTAACAAAGCACCATTAACTCAGAAAGAGAATTAGGGCACCGAGGGATTGGGGATTTCTTCAAGGGTGGTTACCCCTCTCTGTCCCAATGATTTCTCCATTTTCAAAAACTAACAGCCCTTTAAAGAGAGTAATCATGCTACATGCGCGCTCTCCTTTCCGCATGGAGAGTAAAAACTTTTCTTCCACACATACATTCCCACAGCTATTCAATCATTCTATCTATCTTTTGTAAGTGCGAGCGCTCAGATTTAGATCCTGTTTGGCTAAGCTTAAAAATTTTACTTGTAAGAGCATCTTTCACAGACTCTATGGTTTATTGCCACACTGGGGGTAGACGGCATTATTCTCAGTGCTTGTTTGGGAGAAATTATATTCTATCTGTGAAATTAATCTGTTGTACACAAAGGGGCTGTGATGATCTTTTCTTAATTTTGTTCTGAGCTAATGGATGGGGCATTGAGATAATTCGATTCGTATCTTGGCGTGGCAACCTTGGATGGCGTTGTGGTTAGAGTTTCTTCATCACACGCAACCAGTGATTTGCAGCCATGGCGATGTCGGCATTCTCTTTGCCTGTTTATATTCAAAGATCTGAGCCTTGATTCAATTTTCCTCCGAAATTTCTATTTTTTCCTGAAAGTTGGTTTTTGAGTAATTTTACCATTTGATTAGAATTTGGGTATTAGAACTGTTAATTTCAAACAATAGTAAAATTTCCGTAGTATATTGAGAATATTTTTTTTTTTACACTCACCTCTTTATTCGGTCTCTAATTTTGTTATGAAATATTTATCGATTTCTTTCATCTTTTTAATAAATATTTATATTTTATTATTCATTTAATTTAAATATAAATCTAAATAATTTAAAGATCTACAATTCAAGAAACATAACTCACTTGAGCTCTTGTTTGTAGGGTTGGACATGTTCCAATTCGGACCGAACTCGAATTTTCGGGTATTTAGTAAATGGAAACGCTCGAATTTTCGGGTATTTAGTAAATGGAAACGCTGGGTTCTAATTTAATTATGGAACTGTCGAGTTTGTTTCCATTCGGTTATAGGATTCTGTTTAATAATTAAATTTTTTATATTCACAACAATGTTATATTAATTCAACTAATGAAATGTTCAATTTTAGTTCTTACAAAATAACGTAATATAATCTCGTGATATTTTTTACGCATCTCTTTTTTTAGTTTTCATAATTTGACAATTAAAATCACACGAAGAGGAAGATAGCGAGTTTAGAGCATTTCCAAGAGACTCTCTATTTTTAAAGAGAATATTCTATCATTTGGAGAGTATCTATATATTTAGAGAGTTAAAATTTTGAAGTACTCAAACAAACTCTTTATATTTAACACTTAATTTTATCACTCCCAAGAAATATTTATTATTTTTCTTCATATGTTATAAGATTCTCTTGGAGATGCTCTTACAATAATAAAGAGAAGTTTTCAATTTGATTTATCCGAACTAGCACAACGCCTACGGTAGAATAAGATATTTGAATAAAATTTAGGTCAATTTGATTANCAGTATAAATTAGGCCTTCTGCTACATTAACAAAGCACCATTAACTCAGAAAGAGAATTAGGGCACCGAGGGATTGGGGATTTCTTCAAGGGTGGTTACCCCTCTCTGTCCCAATGATTTCTCCATTTTCAAAAACTAACAGCCCTTTAAAGAGAGTGATCACGCTACATGCGCGCTCTCCTTTCCGCATGGAGAGTAAAAACTTTTCTTCCACACATACATTCCCACAGCTATTCAATCATTCTATCTATCTTTTGTAAGTGCGAGCGCTCAGATTTAGATCCTGTTTGGCTAAGCTTAAAAATTTTACTTGTAAGAGCATCTTTCACAGACTCTATGGTTTATTGCCACACTGGGGGTAGACGGCATTATTCTCAGTGCTTGTTTGGGAGAAATTATATTCTATCTGTGAAATTAATCTGTTGTACACAAAGGGGCTGTGATGATCTTTTCTTAATTTTGTTCTGAGCTAATGGATGGGGCATTGAGATAATTCGATTCGTATCTTGGCGTGGCAACCTTGGATGGCGTTGTGGTTAGAGTTTCTTCATCACACGCAACCAGTGATTTGCAGCCATGGCGATGTCGGCATTCTCTTTGCCTGTTTATATTCAAAGATCTGAGCCTTGATTCAATTTTCCTCCGACATTTCTATTTTTTCCTAAAAGTTGGTTTTTGAGTAATTTTACCATTTGATTAGAATTTGGGTATTAGAACTGTTAATTTCAAACAATAGTAAAATTTCCGTAGTATATTGAGAATATTTTTTTTTTTACACTCACCTCTTTATTCGGTCTCTAATTTTGTTATGAAATATTTATCGATTTCTTTCATCTTTTTAATAAATATTTATATTTTATTATTCATTTAATTTAAATATAAATCTAAATAATTTAAAGATCTACAATTCAAGAAACATAACTCACTTGAGCTCTTGTTTGTAGGGTTGGACATGTTCCAATTCGGACCGAACTCGAATTTTCGGGTATTTAGTAAATGGAAACGCTCGAATTTTCGGGTATTTAGTAAATGGAAACGCTGGGTTCTAATTTAATTATGGAACTGTCGAGTTTGTTTCCATTCGGTTATAGGATTCTGTTTAATAATTAAATTTTTTATATTCACAACAATGTTATATTAATTCAACTAATGAAATGTTCAATTTTAGTTCTTACAAAATAACGTAATATAATCTCGTGATATTTTTTACGCATCTCTTTTTTTAGTTTTCATAATTTGACAATTAAAATCACACGAAGAGGAAGATAGCGAGTTTAGAGCATTTCCAAGAGACTCTCTATTTTTAAAGAGAATATTCTATCATTTGGAGAGTATCTATATATTTAGAGAGTTAAAATTTTGAAGTACTCCGACGACCTCTTTATATTTAACACTGACTTTTACTACTCTCAAAAAATAATTATTGATTTTCTTTATCTTTTATTTTAACTNACTTGAGCTCTTGTTTGTAGGGTTGGACATGTTCCAATTCGGACCGAACTCGAATTTTCGGGTATTTAGTAAATGGAAACGCTCGAATTTTCGGGTATTTAGTAAATGGAAACGCTGGGTTCTAATTTAATTATGGAACTGTCGAGTTTGTTTCCATTCGGTTATAGGATTCTGTTTAATAATTAAATTTTTTATATTCACAACAATGTTATATTAATTCAACTAATGAAATGTTCAATTTTAGTTCTTACAAAATAACGTAATATAATCTCGTGATATTTTTTACGCATCTCTTTTTTTAGTTTTCATAATTTGACAATTAAAATCACACGAAGAGGAAGATAGCGAGTTTAGAGCATTTCCAAGAGACTCTCTATTTTTAAAGAGAATATTCTATCATTTGGAGAGTATCTATAAATTTAGAGAGTTAAAATTTTGAAGTACTCAAACAAACTCTTTATATTTAACACTTAATTTTATCACTCCCAAGAAATATTTATTATTTTTCTTCATATGTTATAAGATTCTCTTGGAGATGCTCTTACAATAATAAAGAGAAGTTTTCAATTTGATTTATCCGAACTAGCACAACGCCTACGGTAGAATAAGATATTTGAATAAAATTTAGGTCAATTTGATTAATTGGACTTGGGCTAGAAATTAGAAATAGGAAAATTATAATTTAGGCTTGAGCTAAATTAATTAGTTAGCAAATTTATTTAAAAAAAAAATAAAATAATTTTACTTATTAAAGATAAAAAAAAATTAGGGATATTCGGTTCTTAATCAATTTTTCGATTCTTGGTCTAAAATCGAGAACTGAACCCGTCATTTCTCGGTTCAAATATTCGTTCAGGTATTTAATTTAAAAAGAACCCGTTGATTCGGTTCGAGAGTTTTGTCCAACCTTACTTGTTTAGGCTCCATTTTTCGAATAATACATTTTTCTCTCTTCTTGTCAATTACACATTTTTCAATAAAACAATTTTACGAGTTCATTTAACATGACTTTTACTTTTGTTTTCTTATATAAGAGTTTTTGAAAGAAGTTATCTTAATTTTTGTTTAGAAATCAATTTTAAAGGAGTTTTCTATTTCTAAAGTGTTTTCAGAAGAATTTATATTTGACCAACTTTCTCTAAATTAGTCAAATAGTCCAAGAACAGCTTTTGAATTTCAAAAATTCTTTTTGACTTTTTAAAAGTCATGTCGAATGAGTTCAACACTACTCCCAAATTTTTATCTTTTTTTTTTTTTAATCTCACATTCTAAAAAAAATTGATATTCCAAAGGCTAAATACAATTATTATAAAATTAATAATTTATCAAAAACTCAAATAACATTTGGTGTTGTTTGATTCCCATTATTTTTAAAATATTTTTTTTTTAACAACGCAATTTAAAATAAAATATTATTACACACAAATTCAATTATTTTTTTAAAAAAAAATTTTAATCACACATTTTTCATCAAATCACCATTTCAAAATACATTTTTTTATAAAAAAAAATAAAATAAAAAAAATGGGTCTCAAACAGG